>SJXQ01006946.1:52297-72545 GCA_006408695.1 Aepyceros melampus | reverse complement strand
CCCTCGCTGCCGGGGGGCGGGGTCCAGAGGAGAGAGGCGGGGCCCGGGGCCCAGGAACAGGGTTCTTGCGCGCGGAGTGATAGGGCTCCTGCGGATTTGGGGCCCGCTAAGCGGGGTTGTTTGACTGACTTCACTTCCTCCCGCCTGGGATTGGGGCGGAGTTCGGGGAAAGTTCTGAGAGGTAGGGTGGGAGCTGCACACGCATGAGGCTTGGGCCTTCTGCGTGCCCACGCGTGAACGTCGGTGTGTTACTGAGGACACGCGCAGGAGCACCCATCCACTTTCTGAATTGAAGGGGGCGCGAGAAGGTAGGGGGGGAAAGGAGTCTTTTTGGTTTAGTGTCTCTCCACTCTCAAGTCCCAGGGAGTCTTGAGGATATGTAGAAAAGGACTCCAACACACCTACCGGGATAATGGTGACGTCATGGCTTTCCGTTTCCATGGCAACGGCCGGTTGGGTCTGGGGCTGCAGTGATTTAGCCGCGGGCTGGGACTACCAAGGAAGCAAGGACTGAGTTTCTCCAGCCAAGCGCTGGGTGGAAGGTTTTGGGGAAGCTGCGTCCTCTGGTGGATGCTTCGCAGAGAAGAGAGAAAGAAGAGGAAGACAGAACTGCCCAGGGTGACAGCCCTGCTGGAACCAGAGACAAGCTCTAAAATCATTTCAGGCTTGATTAGGAGCCTAACATTAATCAAACCTCTTTTGCATGTGCATGGCATCTTTTACCTTTCAAGAGCGCTTCTTTAAATGGAGGATACTCAATTTAATTGTATCTTTACCATGTAAGGATAACTGGAGCAAGCAACATCATTTCCATTTTACGGAAGGAACAATTGAGGCACGGAGCTTTAACAAAGATAGATGGCTCGGTCTCCCTGCTCCAGCTTTGCCACTGCACGAACACAAAGAGGGGATCACATATGGTTAGTGTCAGAGCCTGAGGACCAGCTGGGTCGAGTTCCGCTCCACAGGTGGCTGGCTCCCCACATCTGACATAAGCTCGGATTTTGGGATCGTCCTTCAGATTTCCCTCAATATGTTTTAAAACTTATTTGTCATGAATACATAAATTAATTCGCTGTCTTCCTGATCCCAAGAGTGACCTCGCGTGAGTCCGTACCCATAAGCTCCTCTCCCCTTCTCGCGCTCCCGCCGCACCTGCCGCGTGGCCCTGGCCCTTTAAGTCGGCGCACGAGGCCCCGCCCCCGTCTCGGCGCCCCGCCCCGCCCTCTCAGAGCCCGCAGCCTGCGCTAGTCCTGACGCGCCCCGCCTTCCCCAGCGGTGCACTCTCCGTCCAGCTGTGCGCCCACGTCGGGAATCTCAGCCATGTCCGCCGAGAGAGAGGTAGCCGAGGCGGCCACCGCGGTGGCGGCGGCCGAGGCAGGGGCTGGAGAAGACGCCTCTTCGCAGTCCCCGAAGGCGGAGGCAGCCGGCGACGCTCAGCCGTCTGCGGCCTCCGAGGGGCCCGCCGCCCCTTCGCCGCCGCCGCCGCTGCTGCGCTGTTTGGTGCTCACGGGCTTCGGCGGCTACGACAAGGTGAAGCTGCAGACCCGGCCGGCCGCGCCCCCAGCCCCGGGGACCGGCCAGCTGACGCTGCGCGTCAAGGCCTGCGGGCTCAACTTCGCTGACCTTATGGCCCGGCAGGGGCTGTACGATCGGCTCCCGCCGCTGCCCGTCACTCCCGGCATGGAGGGCGCGGGCGTGGTGATCGCTGTGGGCGAGGGCGTAAACGACCGCAAGGTAAGCGGGCCAGTGCTGGGCAGGGCGGGGAGAGGCTGCGCAGGCAACCGGGCAGTGGGGCACGAGTGGGCGAGCGCCGGGGGTGTGGCAGAGCTGGGGGAAACTGGCACGAACCCGGGTAGACGGGCTCGGAAGAGCACCGGACAGGAGACTGTGCTCTGAGGTTCCTGGAGAACTGGACTTATACTGGGGGGTGGGGGTTGAGATGGAACCCTTGCCCGCTCCCCAAACGTTTTAATCGTGGCCGCCGCCCAGAAGCGGCGGTGGTGCTGGGTGGGTGGGAAAACAATAAGGACCCTATGCGCATCGCTCAGTGAGCTGCCCGGCCGCCTCCGCCCCCCGGCCCCCAACTCCCACCACCCACGAAACCTATTCGGTACCCCTGCCCCTTGAACTCTCCGCGGGTAATTGTCGTCTGTGACTCTGAGTGACGGTGGGGGGGCTTTCCCCCAACCCCTGCCGAGGAAGCTTGAAGAGCTCTGTAGTCGGAGTTGGGCGGGGGCTCGGGGCCGTGCCAGAGCGCTAGTCACATGCTGCCCCGTGGTCTGTGGGGGTGTGAGGCTGCCCCTCCCAGAGCCCGGCCGGGGAGACGGACACGCCCATCATGGAGGAGAGGGAGTCCGCCACCCGCTTCCCCGCATACTGGCCTTCCACTGATCGTGGGGGTAGGGGTAGGAGTGGGGACTGCTTTGAGGGGGGCGGGAGGCGAGATTGGGTGTCTGTATCTTTGTCTTGGGCTCTCTGTCTCCCGTGACTGCAATATCTCCTCCGCCCGTGACTCAGCCAAGCGGACCACGACCCCAGGGGCGCCGCCCTTGGGAACTTGGGGCAGAACCTACCGCTGCCTTCCTCGGAGGGGACCTTCGCCTCAGAAACCGGGCCGGTGCCCATTTGGACCGGGGAAGGGGGTGGGGGTGTGGCACCGTGAGCAGGTTGGCCCAGCTCTGCCGGTCTGTGTCTCCTTTTTGTTTATCATTAATCTTGGCCAAAACCCCAGACACCGAATAGATCCAAATGATCAACTCTTTGAGAGACCTGGGGTAATAAGGCCTTTGCACGTCGTTTGTTGAGGGGTTTTCTTTTCAAATCAGGCCCTTGCTTGAGAGACTCACCAAAGGCAGGCTTCATCTTGCCAGACCTACGGGCCCCAGATCCCAGAGCTGAAAATTTTGGATTTATTGTACAAGCATACATTGCCTTCCTCCTTAAAGGGCTTCTCCCTGGATTCAGCTTCCACCCCACCCTTTCCCCCGACTTCTAACTAATCCTACTCTGAGAAGGTGCTAAGAGGAGTTCTTTTGTTTTGTTTTGTTTTTTTGATGGGGGGAGTTTAGTTCATGTTAATGCTCAAGGCCAACTACCTAACCCCTTCTCCCCACACTTTCCGCTTTGAAAATACAGGATATCCTGTCCAGGGTAAGAATCTGATGTAAGAGGTTGAATTCTGAGGGGAGAGCCTTTCCTTACTTCTGATAGCTGAGCTGGGGAGCGGTCCTGGGCTGAGGGATGAGCATTAGCCTTGGTGAGTGGATCTTGTTCTGGACCAAATCTGGGACTGGCTACCACCTAGACTGACCAGTACACTTTTCCCAGCTCTCGATGGTTATTTCTGAGTCCACTAGTCCTGAGTCCTGGGGAGGCCATTCCCCAGACCTCATCAGGCCAGTGCTTGTGAAGAAAGATTCTAGTCTGCCCTCTGTACTCCTCCTCAGTGGAGTGTGGGGGTTTGAGGACATGAAAAAAGGGTATGTGTGGGTGTCCCATCCCCCTACCCCATGGATCCCAAGTCTGGTTACTATGCTGAATTCCCATCATTCCTGGCAGGATCCAAGACAGACTCAGATTGTCCTGGAACAGATCCCACACCTCCCTCTCCATGCTCTTCAGAGAACCATGAGAGGCTTTCCTCCACAGACTGCCCCGTTTCCCCTGTCCTCCCCTTGACCCTGGTTGTTAAACTGGAGGGGAAGCTCCTGTTTTCTTTGCTCCCTTTCCCTCCTGCTAGGAGGCTCTTGTGCATTGGCTGAGGGCCTGGGGAAGGAGAAGAGCGATGTCTTTTCCTAATAGGTGGGATGGTGTGGGTGGCTCTCCTTGTCCACTGCTCCTTTCCCCAGTCACTGGGTGAAGGTTCCTTCTGAGCCCTGGGTGCTACTCAGAGACCTTTACTTGCACTTCCATATCGCCCTTAGCACATACTGCCCTATTCCTTCAGTTTTAAGATTGGTGACTGCCCCTCCTTGCTTCTGGTATTGTCATCATTGTTGTCATGATTATTAGCTAACACTATGAAGTTCTTACTGTGTGCCAGATATTAGGCTAAAAAATCACTGAATGATATATATATATATTTGCACTTAATCCTCATTAACTGCCCTGTTTTACAGATAGGAAACCTGGGGTTCAAAAAGGTTAGACAGTGTTTTTTTGCCCAAGATCATACTGTCAGCAAACAATGGAGCCATTTTTTTTTTTAATAGCCAGAGCAGTTTGATATCTTCACCAGTATTTCATGCTGCCCCAACTATATGCTTCTTACACAATAGTAAAATGTAACATTTGTAAGTGGAGATAAGGCCAGTATCGTCCTCAGGGAGCTGACATGAATTTTAAGTGTTTATATATAGTGATTACAATAGGCCCTGACCCTTGGTAAGCAGTCAATAAAGATACATTGTTATTGTTTTTGATGATATCATTACTATTATTATTATAACCATTGCTCTGAGCCCTGCTGCTGCTTGTACTATTACTTCATTGCCAGGAAGAGGGCCTTGTGCACAGTGGAATGTCATAAATTACTAGCAGGTGAATGAATGAGTGAATGAATGATGCTCTTTATTTATTTATTTAAATTATAGTTGACGTACAATGTTGTGTTAGTTTCTGGTATACAGCAAAGTGATTCAGTCTCTTTTTTCCATTCTTCAAGATAGGGGACCGAGTGATGGTGTTGATCCGGTCAGGCATGTGGCAGGAGGAGGTGACTGTGCCTTCGGCCCAGACATTCCTGATGCCTGAGGCCATGACTTTTGAAGAAGCTGCTGCCTTACTGGTCAATTATATCACAGCCTACATGGTCCTCTTCGACTTTGGCAACCTACGGCCTGGCCACAGCGTCTTGGTACACATGGCTGCAGGTGACAGGCACCCTCCATTTATCCGCTTCCCTTATCCCACCCAGATTTCCTTCCAGACCCCTTCCCTGCTGCATGTCTGGCCTGTTGTCATGGCAACACTGGCTGCCTCAGCCTGTGGTGCCCAGAGGCCTCTGCAGTGTTGTTGCCATGGTAACACTCAGGCACCAGGTCCAACCTGGTGTACTATCCATAGCAACGTGCCCCCGCCCAGCACCCCCTCCTTGCCAGTCACCCTCCCTCAGTTGTCGGTCTTGGAAATTAGACATGGGATGATGGAAGAAAGCCTCAGGATGAACCTAGGCAAAATGATGAGCTGGATCCTTGAGAGGTGGGGATGGGGAGTGGTGGCTAAGCGACCCATATCCCCTCCTTATGAAAGTGTCTTGCTTTAGGGGGTGTGGGTATGGCTGCCTTGCAGCTGTGCCGAACGGTGGAGAATGTGACCGTGTTCGGAACAGCCTCAGCCAGCAAGCACGAGGTGCTGAAGGAGAACGGAGTCACACACCCCATCGATTATCACACGACTGACTATGTGGATGAAATCAAGAAGATCTCCCCCAAAGGTCTCAGGGAATGGGAAGGGCTCGGGTGGCATGGGACTAGGGAGGGGGGCGTCTCTGGATCTGTGGCTCCTAATGCCGTTCTTGGGCCTCCTACTCTCTGACAGGTGTGGACATTGTCATGGACCCTCTGGGTGGGTCAGATACTGCCAAGGGCTACAACCTCCTCAAACCCATGGGCAAAGTAGTCACTTATGGTAAGTGAGTGGGTCAGAGATGAAGGAGGAATTTGGGGAAGCATTGTGGGTCTGAGGGGTGGGATATTAGGGGCCCGGAGCTTTTGAAGGCAGAAGGTGTGGAGACTCCGGTGCTCTGAGAAAGCATCGCTGTTAGGATGGTCCTGGTTATTGCATTCAGGTTGCTGCCTCCTGGGTGTACCGACTGTCCTCTTTCATGAGTCATAGCAAATTCGGTGTTCTGTGATCTTGTTTGGGGATTATTCCTGATACAATATCAACCTGTCTACTTTCCCCTGTCCTACTTCCTGGGCTTCTTGGGCCAGCTGCATTTTCATTTAAAAAACTACTTCACATCCAAAATAAGTCAGTAAAGCTCAGAGCAGTCTTTGAGTTGGTTGGGCCAGGTAGCCAGCAGATGGTAGAAGGTTCTCCTGTCACTCCTGGTGCCCGCATGGATAATTGTAAGGGGCCTGCAGCAGGCAGATGAGCATGAATCCAGACACGCAGGGATGTGCCTGGCCCTGGATTCACAGCTCTGTCTCTTTATGCCTCAGGAATGGCCAACTTGCTGACGGGCCCCAAGCGGAACCTGATGGCCCTGGCGCGCACATGGTGGAATCAGTTCAGCGTGACGGCTTTGCAGCTGCTGCCGGCCAACCGAGCCGTGTGTGGCTTCCACCTGGGCTACCTGGAGGGCGAGATGGAGCTGGTCAGCGGGGTGGTGACCCGCCTCCTGGCTCTATACAACCAGGGCCACATCAAGCCCCGTATTGACTCCGTGTGGCCCTTTGAGAAGGTGAGTGTGGTGGCTCTGCAGGGAGGGCCTGGGTAGGGCACCCAGGAAGGCTTGGGGGTCCCCAGACGAGGAGTCCAGGGAGGAGGAGGAGGGCTGACCCCTTTAGGCTGGCTCTTAGAAGAGCCAGATGGCGCTGAAAGCAGGGTTTTGTCTTCCTCTCCAGGTGGCGGATGCCATGAGGCAGATGCAGGAGAAGAAGAATGTGGGCAAAGTCCTCCTGGTGCCTGGGCCGGAGAAGGAGAACTAGGGACTAGGCAACCCTCGGGGCCCGGGAAGGAGAGAAGTTAGGAAGCCATGTGCTGTTGGCCACCAGACCTTCACTGTTCGGTCCATCCTCCGTCACCGCACGTTGCCCTCTCTCCCCGCAAGGCCCCCGTGGCGATGGCCTTTCCCGTGCCCTGTTCTTTCTATTTAGTCAGGGCTGCCCCCTCCCGCCTTCCTGCCCTCTGAAGAGGTTGGGAAGTGACCACTTGGATGTCTGGGCCCTGCCAAGGGGACAGGGAGGGTCAGAGGGAGGCCAGCTGCTTCCTGCCCCCACCCTTTCCCCAGGCCCACTGTGCTGCTTTTGTGCCAAGATTAAGGTTAGCCAGTCCCTTCCTGTCTTGTTCTGTGTGCTTCCGCCTACCCCTCATCACCCACCATGCCCCTGCCCCACACCTCCCCAAAGAATTGAAATGTCAGCTCAGGATATGGGGCCAATCTATGTGAATCCAGCATGTCCCTGTGTCGCCCTAGTGTCCCTTCACCCGGGCCAGCCAGCGTCCCCTTGTCGCAAGGCCTCGTCCTGTCGCCAGCTTCTCGAGCACAATCGGGCCTCTCCCACCTCCAGGTGTTCTGACGCTCTCAACCAGAGGTGCCTCTTCCAACTGGGGCGGGAGTCAGATCTGCCCCTCTGTGGGAGGGATGTGGAGCCCCCTCAGCCCTTCACTGAGTTCTCTGGATTTGCTCTCAGTGCCTTAGCAAAGGAAACCTTGCTTGTATATGTGGGGTCCCTGCCTCACACCTCCTCCCCGCCATCCTCCCCAGTGCCTTCCTTGTTCTGCTGGAGCTGGGGTTTCGCTGCTTCCCAGTCCCACAACACTGCCAAAAATCTGTGTGTGTGCCAGTGGGTGGGGGGCCAGCCTCTTGCCTCCTGGGGCCTGGGGCATGTCCTGTCTCTGGGGCTGTCATTTCTCTGTGGTGGTGGAGGAGAAAGAGGCGGAGGAGCTTTCCCAACCTTGCAGCTAAGTGTGGCATTTACCAGCCAGAGCTCTGAGAGACGATGCCATCTGTGTCTTGTTCTGGGACCAACGTAAAAATCAAAGCACATTCTCCCTGTCGTCAAGGGAGGCCCTCTGCCTTCTCAGAGCCGGGAGGCAGCTTTTTAGTCAGCCCCAGACTTTGTTTACGTGGGTAAGGAGATGAAATAGGGGTTCAAAGTGGGGTGGTTTCAGACCTGGGCCACTGGAACCAAAGTGGGGACTTCCTGGGGCAGGGGGTACAGTAGCTCCCTCTGACCTGGGATCTGGGATGAGGGAGGGTTATTGCCCGAGCCATTGCCAACGGGAGGTGAGGGGGAGGGGCTTAGCCTCTTCATCATTGAATGAGGCCAAATAACATGTGAAGTGCGATTGTTTTCGCTTCTGTGTACCCACCCCATTACCGAAGCTGCCTTTGTGTTTGTGTCAATAAAACGCCAAACCCTGCGTCCTGGATCCTGCCTCTGATAGTGAAGGGGAAGGTGAGCTCGTGGAAGGCCAGCACAGCTAGCAGAAGGCTGGGGTTTCCCCTCCCCCAGCCTCCTTCCATGCCCCTATCAAGTTTCCTTTCATGAAGTGAAATGAGGAAGAGGATCACGCCATGTGGGCACTTTTACTGTTCTCAGGCAGCATTTCACCACTCCTAATCCCTCCCTCCGTTGACCAGCGTCATCACTTTCTCCTGTACGTGCCTTCACCCCCAACCTGGTTTAAGAGCCTTGGCAGAGGGGTGGGCTTAATGAGTAGGGCAGGCTCCTAGCCTGACTTCGAAGTGAAGACTGCCAGGCCCCTCTGTCCTGGGGGCACGACTGTCAGAGCTTCCACCTCCCCACCTCCACGGCTGGGTTTCTGGAAGTGGATCTCCAGGATGTCTTGTAGCTCCGGGCCATCCAGGACATCGGGAATATTGAACACCAGCACCGACTGGGGCACAGGCTGGGGCCTGACCTGGAAAGGGAGCCAGGAGATGGGCCAAGGCTCATGCTGGTTGGGCTCGGGGGGGCGAGGGGGCAGAAGTCGGCGCAGGTGGTGACCCTGGGAGTATGGGAGGGGGCAGGAGGCCTGGAGAAGTAGGAAGTGAATAGGTCAGTGGGGTTTTGGGGTTGTGATTCCCTCCTTGGGCAAGCTTCTGGCATGCAGACAGGTGGCCTGGCTCCGTCCCCATCTTCATCTTCCCACTTACCTCAGCCTTCTGGATCTTCCCGCTCATATAGGGAGAGACTCTCAGACAGGACTGCTGTTTACCCAGTGGCACCATGAACTGGCCCATCTGGCACAGGTGCTGGGCCACTGTAGGGACGGGAGCAGGAGACCTTCAGCATCCAGGGCTCTCCCTTCCCATAGCCTGATGCCCCGGCTCTCATCTCACCAGCAAGGCCCTTACCTCCATCCTCAGTAAAGCCCAGCATGACACCCCCTTGCAGCAGTTCCCTCATCTCCACATCACCACCTCCATTCTTGGTCTTGCCAAAGAAGATCTCCAGCTTGTCCAGTAGCTCTTCCTCACTTAGCTTGAGCCTGGCAGGAAACCCAGTGACCAGCACTCTCTGGCATTCATCTGGCTGGACACCTGGGGAAAGACAGGAGGAATTGGTCCCAAGCACAACCCAATGCCATTGTGCCCAGTACATGGGGCCCCCTGCAGGGCCCAGGGCCCTGCCGCTCTGTCACCTGGATGGTGGTCAGCACAGGTAGCTCCAGGGGCTGGACTTGAACCCTCAGCCGGAACCCTTCCACATTGATCTGATGCTCCTTTTGCTGCAGCACCTGCTTGGCCACTGGGGAAGGGGAGCAAGATTGGTCCTAGGAAGCCTTCCAGCGTCCCTCCCTGGGTTTCCTGGAGCTCACCATTGGGGTCATCAAAGGTCACCAGAGCAGAGCCTCCAGGCAGAGGGTAACAAATCCGCACATGGGAAACCACAGACTTGGCCATTGCCTTGCCCTTCTGAAAGTGTCCTCGGAACACCAGGGGGGACTCGGGCACAGGGAATGGGACCTGCAGGTAGAGGAGGAGAGTGTGATGCAGACTTCAAGGTTGGGGAGAGCCCCCAACTCCCTCCCAGGAGGGAAGCACCCCCGATTATATGTGACTGATGCTGAGTGCCAGGGATTAATCCTGAAATGAGAGCTGGATGAAGAAGTGAAGTGTCGGGAGCCAGCATGAGGAATCCCACCCATGACAGGGTCACGTGGTAGGCTCAGATGGCAGGGCAATTTGAGTCATTGGATTTCTCCCTGGTTTTTCCTGAGCATGTACCCCCAAAAATAAGAATTTGTCTGTATTTGTCTGTTTCCCCACTGTTCTCTGCCAGTTTCTCGGAGTTAATTCAAAGCTTTAGCTTCCTGCATTTGAAAGGAGTGTTTCAGCCCAACCCCCCTTTGATAATGCTCTAGCCTGCCTAAACAGGTTCCCCTGACCTTTTACAAGCTTGTGAATTGCTCACAACCCCCAACTGTGAGGGGCAAAAAGGCCTTGAAGTGTTTTAAAGTTACAAATCTTTTCTAAGAGCCAAAGCCTTAATAGTGATATAGACTTCACTGTTGCCTCAATGATTGCTGCCAGACCTCCTTATTGCACCTGGAAGTTTCTGCTACACAAACAATATTTGGAAATAGATATGTAGTAGTTTTTTGATGTTAGCAACACTAGGCTTTCGAGTTAATTGCTTTCTTTTATAAATCATTGTACTCCCTCTCGCTTGCTGTGTCCTTGCTATGTGAGAATGCAACTTTGTTTAGTGCCTCCCGAGAATGGCACCAGACCTTGGAAAAAATAACACTTATCAGAAAAGAGCTGTAAATTGTCAAATTGGCCTTTTGGCTGGAAGATGATGTAAATTACCTAAGACTTGTGTATACAATTAGGTATGCAGAGACTAAGCCTGCTCTCGATAAGAGTCAGGGCTGCTGTCATTGCCAAAATTTGTGAAACCCATTGATCTTCATTGTATAAAAAGGACATGTGAATAATAAAGGAGGGGCCAGTTTTGGGAGCAGTTTTCTTGGAGCAGTTTGGACCAGTTTTTCTCGGGAACAGTTTCTCTGAGCAGTTTTTCTGGACCAGCTTTGCTCAGACCAGCTTCACGGACCAGTTTCTCAAATGACTTCCTCTCCCGAGTTTCTTCTTTAAAGATATCTGGCTCCCCCCATGTCTCTCTGTCTCTGTCCTCTTGTACTTTAATTCCAGGCTGAATTCCCATCTGGAGTGGGAGGCTCACCACGTCTACTTACTTGCCCTGGCTCTAAGTTCTGCAAGAAAAGAGGACCCATGGTGGGGCCCCCTTTAGAGATTCAAGCGGACGCCGGTGGTCCATGTAGATGGTGCAAATCTCTTGTCTTGAGATTTTATTTGCTTTCCCCATAAACCAAGTTATTCAGCCTTCTATTTTTCTACTAATTTCCTACTATCCTATCCTGTCCTGAGCTATCCTGTCCTGTCCTATCTCGCCCACTCTGTCCCTGCCTTGAATATCCCTGGATCCATTGGGGCTGGACCCTGGCGCTCTCCCTCTTGAACCTCCATCCCATCTCCCACCCCATCCTCCCTCTCTAGGTGGTCACATATCACCAGGTTTGAGCTCTGTATATCATAAATTCCCACTTGCTGTCTATTTTACATATGGTGATGTGTAGGTTTCACTGTTACTCTTGCAATTTGTCCCACTCCTTTCCCTACTGTTTCTACAAGTCTGTTCTCTATGTCTGTGTCTCCATTGCTGCTCTGCAGATAGGTTCATCAGTACCTTCCTTCAGATTCCATATGTATATGTAATGTAAGATATTTGTTTCTCTCTTTCTGACTTACTTCACTCTATATAGTAGGCTCTAGGTTCATTCACCTCATTAGAACTGACTCAAATGAATTCCTCTTTATGGCTAAGTAATATTCCATTGTATCTATGTACAATGCCTTTCTCCGTTCATCTGCTGATGGACTTCTAGGTGGCTTCCATGCATTAGCTATTATAAATAGTGTTGCAATGAACATTGGGGCACATTCTTTTTCAATTCTGGTTTCCTCAGGGTGCATGTCCAGTAGTGTGACTATTGGATCATAAGGTAGTTTTATTCTTAGTTTTCAAAGTTTTAAAGGAATCTCCATACTGTTCTCCATAGTGGCTGTATCAAATTATTTAATACATTCCCATCACCAGTGCAAGAGGGTTCCCTTTACTCAACACCCTCTCCAGCATTTATTGTTTGTAGATTTTGTGACTAGTGTGAGATGGTAACTCATTGTAGTTTTGATTTTCATTTCTCTGAGTGATGTTGAGCATCTTTTCATGTGTTTACTAGCCCTCTGAATGTCTTCTCTCGAGAAATATCTGTTTAGGTCTTCTGTCCACTTTTTTTTTTTTTTTTTTGCCTCACAAAGCATAGACTTTATTGGAGTATTTGGCATGGAAACCCCACTGCTCCAGCCATACAACCAAGGACACAACCACTTCTGAGGTGCAGCAGCCATCACACAGGAGCAATAAGTTAGCATGTGAGGCAAGTAGGTATGTGGCGTGCCCAGCCTGAGGAGCCCCGTGCTCCAGGAAGACTGGGGGTGGGGTGTGTGTGTGCATGTGCACAAAGAAAACAGATTCAGATGCAAACTGCAAGAGAACAGCTTCCAAAGTCAGCCAGCCAGCATGCTAGGGTAGGTGGACCTAAACCAGGATGCTGCAGGCCGGGAAGAGCAGAGACCTGGCCGCTTCCTCCTCCTGACCCTGCAACCAGGCACCCTAGGCACTGGGAGAATTGTGTCTCATTGGGACCAGGTTCTTGAAGCCTTGAGCTGTCTCCACAGCCTCTGTCCTGCAGACAGGTGACACTGCTTGGGCAAAATCAGCCCTAGTGCATCCCATAACTTCTGGCCTTGGCTCAGCAACTCTCTCTTGGGAGCAGGGTCCCTATTTGGGGGTCTGACAGGGCAGTAAAGGCCCAACTGGGACAGGAGCCCAGGACCACAGATGACCTTTGCACGGCCAGCTACCAGGCCTCAAGTCTCAGTGCTAAGATGATTCAGTAACACCTATAGGCCAAGTGCCCCATGTCTGTGAAACAAGGACTTGTCTTCCTTCAAGGAGATAGTCTCAGGTTCTCCCCACTTTTTGATTGGTTGTTTGTTTTTTCTGATATTCAGCTGTATGAACTGCTTGTATGTTTTGGAGATTAATCTTTTGTCAATTGATTCATTTGCTATTATTTTCTCCTATTCTGAGGGTTGTCTTTTCACCGTGTGTATAGTTTCCCTTGCTGTGCAAACACTTTAGAGTTTAATTAGGTCCCCCGTGTTTATTTTTCTTTTATTTCCATTACTCTAGAAAGTGGGTCACAGAGGATCTTCCTGTGATTTATGTCAAGGAGTGTGCTGCCTATGTTACCCTTTAGGACCTTTATAGATTCTGGTCTTCCATTTAAGTCTTTAATCCATTATGAGTTTATTTTTTTTTTTGTTTGGTATTAAGAGGTATTCTAGTTTCATTCTTTTACATGTAGCTGTCCAGTTTTCCCAGAACCACTTATCGAAGATGCCGTCTGTTTTCCATTGTATATTCTTGCTTCTTGTGTCAAAGAAAAGGTACCCATAGGTGCATGGGTCTAACTCTGGGCTTTCTATCATTTTCCATTGGTCTATCATTCTGATTTTGTGTCAGTACCACTCTATTGTGATGACTGTAGCTTTGTAGTATAGTCTGAAGTCAGGAAGGTTGATTCCTCCAGAACCGTTTTCTTTCTCAAGATTGTTTTGGCTATTCAGTTTATTAAGGCTCACTTGCTCACTCAGGCTCACTTGCTCACTGAAAACATTTCCTCTAAGATTGGAAACAAGACAAGGGTTGTCTTGCCCACTCTCATCACTTTTATTCAACATAATTTTGGAAATCTTAGCTACAACAATCAGAGAAGAAAAGAAATGAAGGACTCCAAATTGGAAAAGAAGAAGTAAAACTGTCACTGTTTGGAGATGACATGATAATATACATAGAAGCCACCAGGAAATTACTAGAGCTAATCAATGAAAATAATAAAGTTTCAGGATATAAAATTAATCACAGAAATCTCTTGCATTTCTATACACTAACTGAAAAATCAGAAAGAGAAATTAAAAAAACAATTCCATTCACCACTACAAAAGAATAAAATACCTAGGAATAAACCTACCTAAAGAGACAAAAGACCTGTATGCAGAAAACTATAAGACATTGATGAAAGAAATCAAAGTTAACACAAACAGATGGAGAGATATACCATGTTCTTGGATTGGAAGAATCAATACTGTGAAGATTATTATATTACCCAAAGCAATCTACAGACTCAATGCACTCACTGTCAAACTACCAATGGTATTTTTCATAGAACTAAAGCAAGGAATTCCACAATTTGTGTGGAAGCACAAAAGATCCCAAATAGCCAAAGCAATCTTCAGAAAGAAGAATAGAACTGGAGGAAGCAACTTTCCCAACCTCAGACTATACTACAAAGCTACAGTAATGAAGACAGCATGATACTGGCACAAAAAACAAAGATATAGACCAATGGAACAAAATAAAAGATAAAGCCACATACCTATGGAAATCTTACCTTTGACAAAGGAGTCAAAAATATACAATGGAGAAAAGACAGTTTTTTCAGGAAATGGTGCTGGGAAAACTGGTCAACTACATGTAAAAGAATGAAATTAGAACAGTTTCTAACACTATGCACAAAAACAAATACAAAATTGATTAAAGATGTAAGTGTAAGGCCAGAAACTATAAAATTCTTGGAGGAAAACATAGGCAGAACACTCTCTGACATAAATCACAGCAAGATCCTCTCTGACCCACCTCCTAGTGTAATGGAAATAAAAACAAAAATAAATAAATTGGACCTAATTAAACTTAAAAGCTTTTGCACAACTAAGGAAACTATAAGCAAGGTGAAAAGACAGCTCTCAGAATGGGAGAAAATAATAGCAAATGAAACAACTCACAAAGAATTAATCTCCAAAATATACAAGCAACTCATGCAGCTCAATACTAGAAAAACAAACAACCCAATAAAAAAAGTGGGCAGAAGACCTAAACAGACATCCTCCAAAGAGGGCATACAGATGAATAATAAACACATGAGAAGATGCTCAACATTGCTCATTATTAGAGAAACTCAAATCAAAACAACAATGAGGTATCCTCTCACACCAGTCAGATTGGTCATCATAAAAAAATCTACAAACAATAAATGCTGGAGAGAGTGTGGAGAAAAGGGGAACCTCTTACACTGTTGGTGGGAATGCAAATTGACACAACCACTATGGAAAATAGTATGGATATTCCTTTAAAAACTGGAATAAAACTACCATATGACCCAGCAATCCCACAACTGGGAATATACCCTGAGGAAATCAGAACTGGAAAAGACACATGTACCCCAATGTTCATTGCAAAAATATTTACAATAGCTTGGGTATGGAAGCAACCTAGATGTCCATCAGCAGATGAATGGATAAGGAAGTTGTGGTACATATACACAGTGGAATATAGCTTACTATAAAAAGGAATGTATTTGAGTCAGTTCTAATGAGATGGATGAACCTAGAACCATAGAGAGTGAAGTAAGTCAAAAAAGAGAAAGACAAATACTGTACTTTAACACATGTATGTGGAATCCAGAAAGATGGTACCAACAATGCTATGTGCAGGGCAGCAAAAGAGACACAGACGTAAAGAACAGAATTTTGGACTCAGGAGAAGGAGAGGGTGGGATGATTTGAGAGAATAGCATTGAAGCATAATTGCCAGGGTCCAGCCCCGGTGGATCCAGGGATGCTCAAAGGTGGGACGGAGCAGGTGGATAGGAAAGGATAGGACAGGATAGGACAGGATAGCTCAGGACAGGATAGAATAGTAGGAAATTAATGGAAAATAGGAGGCTGAATAACTTGGTTTACGGGGAAAGCCAATAAAACCTCAAGACAAGAGGTTTGCACCATCTATGTGGGCCACCGGCATCCGCTTGAATATCTAAAGGGGCCCCACCGTGGGTCCACTTTTCTCGCAGAACTTATAGCCAGGGCAAGTAAGTAGACGTGGTGAGCCTCCCGCTCTAGATGGGATTCAGCCTGGAGTTAAAGTACAAGAGGACAGAGAGGTAGAGAGACAGAGGTGTGGGAGCCAGATGTCCCTAAAGAACGAGTCTAGGAAAGCGAGTCGTCGGAGAGACCAGCCTGCAGAACTGGACTGAGAAAATCTGGTCTGAGAAATAAAAACCACTCTGAGAAACTGTTCCCAAGAGAAACTGGTCCAAACTTTATTTTTCACATCCCCTTTTTATACCATGAAGATCAATGAGTTTCACAAATTTTGGCAATGACAGCAGCCCTGACTCTTATCGAGAGCAGGCTTAGTCTCTGCATACCTAATTGTATACACAAGTCTTAGGTAATTTACATCATCTTCCAGCCAAAAGGACAATTCGACAATTTACAGCTCTTTTCTGGTAAGTGTTAGTTTTTCCAAGGTCTGGCGCCATTCTCGGGAGGCGCTAAATAAGATTGGATTCTCATAAATGCAAGGACACAGCAAACAGGAGTACAAATGATTTATAAAAGAAACAATTAACTCAAAGGCCCAGTGTTGCTAACATCAAAAAAACTACTACATTTTTATCCCCAAATATAGTTTGTATAGCAGAAACTTCCAGGTGCAGATAAGGAGGTCTGGCAACAGTCATTGAAGCAACAGTGAAATAAATCTATTAAGGCTTTGGCTCTTAGGAGAAGTTTGTAACTTAAGACACTTCAAGGCTCTTTTGACCCTCACAGCTGGAGGTTGCGAACAATTCACAGGCTTGTAAAAGATCAGGGGAACCTGTTTAGGCAGGCTAGAGAATTATCAAAGGGGGGTTTGGCTGAAACACTCCTTTCAAATGCAGGGAGCTAAGACACTGAATTAACTCTATCCGAGAAACTGGCAGAAAACAGTGGAGAAACAGACAAATACAGAACAAATTTTTATTATTGGGGCACATGCTCAGGCAAAACCAGGGAGAAATCCGATGACTCAGACTGCCCTGCCATCTGAGTTTGCCACGTGACCCTGTCATGGTTAGATTCCTCACGCTGGCTTCCCACACATATACATTACCATATGTAAAACAGATAACCAGTGAGTGTCTGATGACTGATGCAGGTCACCCAAAGCTGGTGCTCTGTGATCACCTGAAAGGATGCAGTGAGGAAGGAGGTGGGAGGGGTGTTCAGCATAGTGGGGACCCATCCATACCTATTGCCAATTGACATTGATGTATGGCAAAACCATCAAAATATTGTAAAGTAATTATCCTACAATTAAAATAAATAAATAAAAAAATTTAAGAGAAGAATCATATACCATGATCAAGTGGGATTTATCCCAGGGATGCAACGATTTTTCAGTATTTGCCAATCAATCAGTGTAATACACCACATCTACAAATTGAAGCATGAAAACCGTATGATCATCTCAATAGATTCAGGAAAAGCTTTCAACAAAATCCAGCACCCAGTTATAAAAATACTCTCCAGAAAGCAGACATAGAGGAAACACTGTTGTTGTTAGTTGCTAAGTCATGTCCGACTCTTTGATGACCCTAAAGTCCCTGGCCCACCAGGCTCCTCTGTCCATGGGATTTCCTAGACAAAATTACTAGAGTGGATTGCAATTTCCTTCCCCAGGGGATCTTCCTGACTCAGGGATTGAAACCACAGCTCCTACATTGCAAGTGGATTCTTTATTACTGAGCCACCAGGGAAGCCCCAGGTTTGTCATTATGGTCTTTATTACATCGAGGTATGTGTCCTCTGGCTTTCCTGGTGGCTCAGCAGTGATGAATCTGTCTGCAATGCAGGTGATGTGGGATTTGATTTTATTGTGATTGTGTCTCTCTTTTGCCACTGAGATCTCAACTCAATTCTCACTGCAATGGAGAAGTCTTCCTAGACCCTTGCAAAATCCCCCTTTATAAGGTTGACATTGTACCATGCATCTTTCTTTCATAGTAATCATCACTGCTACAATGTTATTTGAGGGATAATTTGATTGTTGGCCTCTAAAATGTGAAGTCCCTTTTCTCTCTCTGTTGTACCAGTGAAAGGGAAACTTCTGTATTTCCTTTTATTGCAACCAACACATCTGACACCAAATGTGTGGGCTTTTTCCCCCCACACCAAAAAATTGGCTTAAAGCTCAACATTCAGAAAACTAAGATCATGCCATCCAGTCTCATCACTGGCAAATAGATGGGGAAACAGTGGAAACAGTGGCTGACTTTATTTTTTGGGGTTCCAAAATCACTGCAGATGGTGACTGCAGCCATGAAATTAAAAGACACTCCTTGGAAGAAAAGTTTTGATCACATATTAAAAAGCAGAGACATTACTTTGCCAACAAAGGTCTGTCTAGTCAAGGCTATGGTTTTTCCAGTAGTCATGTATGGATGTGACCATTGACCTATAAAGAAAGCCGAGCACCAAAGAATTGATACTTTCGAACTGTGGTGCTGGAGAAGACTTTTGAGAGATCAAACCAGTCTATCCTAAAGGAAATCAGTCCTGAATGTTTATTGGAAGGACTGATGTTGAAGCTGAAACTCCAATACTTTGGCCATCTGATGTGAAGTACTGACTCATTTGAAAAGATCCTGATGCTGGGAAAGATTTAAGGTGGGAGGAGAAGGGGATGACAGAGGATGAGATGGTTGGATGGCATCACCAATTCAATGGACTTGAGTTTGAGTCAACTCCGGGAGTTGGTGATGGACAGGGAGACCTAGTGTGCTGCAGTCCACGGGGTTGCAAAGAGTCGGACATGACTGAGTGACTGAACTGAGTTGAACTGAACCAATTCTATGACACAAGCTTGGTGTCATTTCAATTCTGAAACTATACCTAAACTAATTCCATGACACAAGCTTGGTTTCATTTCAATTCTGAAACTATACCTAAACTAATTCCATGACACAAGCTTGGTGTCATTTCAATTCTAAGTGTAAATTCACTATTTACACCTAGAGTTAGTGTCATATCCCACAAGTTAAGTGCTCAGACCCACAAGTCTGCCTCACTTCTAAGGTCAGTCTTAAGTCTAGGCTTCTTGTACTTCTGACCAACCCTTTATGAATGGAGCATAACCTATTTTTTCTCCCAATAATTTGTTAGAATGGCTCACAGAATTCAGGAAAACAGTTTACTTACCAGATTACTGGTGTCAACAAAAATTTTAATCAATAGTCAATCTGAGAAAGAAATAGAAAATTTTATTCAAGCCAAACTGAGGATGCAACTGAAAGGACAGTCTGACTGAAAGCTCTGAACACTATCTTAAGAGGTGAAGGAAGAGACTAAGTACATATGGATTTTGGCAAAGGTAATACAGGCAATTAAGCACATATCTCCTTGCTGCTAGTCACTAGGAACAGATATCTCAGTTAATGGTTTTAGTGGTTTTCTAAGTATGGGAAGATGCAAGGATTCAGGTTCATAAGAAGTTTCTCCCAAGAATATCTCACTGTCTGAAGGCCAGTTCTGTCAGTTTTACCAGAGTATAGAGAACCTCATCCTGATCATCATTCTGAATTGTTTTCAGGATATATTGTGGGTCAGTGACTATGGCTATTATGGAACTTATAGACTATGACTATGACTCTTATAGAACTGGATGATGGGCAGCATTCTTTACAATCACGTCTCTTTTAGTCTTAATTTTGACCAAGATTTGGGAGGCATTTTGTGACCAATTTGTCCCATGGCACTAGGACAGCTCATTCCCATATTTCCATATCTAGAGTTACATCATTACAATCCTTGATCTTATAGGAGTATATACTTGGTCAATCATTTCAAGTCACTAGTGAACATAAACTTTATCTGAGGCTCAGATATACATATGGTAATTCAAGAAACAATAATCTTATAAAATAGGCAGAATATAGGTAAGATAGCTAGTAATACTAATGTGGTTTTAAGTTAATATTTAAGCTTAGAACTTTCATTAATTGTGGTCTAGTATCCCCTCAGGTTGTCTGACCATTCTGTTCTGTACCACTACTACCTTTATAAAAAAACTATATATTGCATGGAGAAGACAATGGCACCCCACTCCAGTACTCTTGCCTGGAGAATCCCATGGATGGGGGAGGCTGGTAGGCTGCAGTCCATGGGGTCGCAAGAGTCGGGCATCACTGAGCGACTTCACTTTCACTTTTCACTTTCATGCATTGGAGAAGGAAATGGCAACCCACTCCAGTGTTCTTGCCTGGAGAATCCCAGAGACAGAGAAGCCTGGTGGGCTGCCGTCCATGGGGTCGCACAGAGGCAGACACGACTGAAGCGACTTAGCAGCAGCAGCATATATTGCGTATGCATATAATCTACATGCATAAGATGGGTGCATCTCCAAAGACATGTGCATAGCCAAGGTGAGGAGTGGGTTATTGTGACTTCTTACAGCATTTAGAAAGGAATATTATCTTCTAAGGAGTGACATGGCTGGTCCCAGAAGGAGAAAATTTTATCTTTATGGTTGAGAAGATATTTCTGCCATTGGTGAGATCTGGTTAACACATAATGCAGAGGCACAATGCACACTAGAGG
>SJXQ01006946.1:0-52109 GCA_006408695.1 Aepyceros melampus | reverse complement strand
AGGGGAGAGGCAAAATGAACACTAGAGGTGGGCGGGGGGGAGGGTAGTGGGGGGACAAGGAGGTCAAAGGACAGAGGAAAACATGTATGCTTAGTTTTCTTCTTGTCTTGCCTTAAAATGTGAATTTTTATTTCATCAGTGGTTTATTATAAAAGATACATTTCAGGAACAGACAAATGGAAGAGATGGACAGAGCAAAGTATGTAAGGAGTGTGAAGTTTCCATGTCCTCTCCAGGCTCACCGCCCTCCCAGAACCTCCATGTGTTCACCAGCCTGGAAGCTCTCTGTACCCTCTTGGTGGGCAATTTTTTAAGAGAGGCTTCATCTGTAGGCATGATTGATTAAATCATTGAACATTGGTGACAGAACTCTGTCTCTAGCCCCTCTCCCATCCCTGGAGATTGGAGGTGGGTGGGTAGGAGAATTGGGGGGTGATGGGGCTGAAATTCCAACCCTCTAACCATGTGGTTGGTTCCCCTGGTGACCAGCTAAACCCTGAGACTATCCAGGAACTTCAGTCATATGATTGTAATAAGATCAGTCATCTTATTACACACACACACACACACACACACACACACACACACACCACATCACTTTGAAGATTTCAAGGGTTTTTGGAGCTGTGTGTAAGGAACGTGGGAGAAGACCAACATATATTTTTTATTATATCACAGTATCACAGCTTCTCACATTAGAATATAAGCACTCTGATGGCAGAGACCTCTGTTTTGGGCTCACTGCTTTATTTTATGTTCAGCACAGTTCCTGGCACTGTGTGATGCTCAATAAGTTCTACTGAATGAGTAAATAATGAAGGCATACATGAATGAATAAATATCTGCCTGAAATGGTATAGATGCATTTCCTATATTTCTATTTCCATTTAAGCACCTGGAATCTACAGCTCACAAGCCCTAAACTACACAGCCGGGGGCGCAAGTGTTGGATCTTGATGTAAAAGATGATTTCCTGTCCTTATCAGCTGGTGATTTCCCTTGCCTTATCAGCTGGTGATTTCTTTGCCTGCTGGTTGAACTCTTGAGGTGAGGTGTCCTTCTGCATCTGGCCTTTGGAAAGATCTTGCATGTCAGGATTTCAGATCTATTGGCATCCTGGGCCCAATTTCAGCTCTGGTGGGAAAGTAAAAGAAGAAGTGAGGAGAGTAATTCTAACCGTTTTAGCACGTGAACTGGCTTAAAGGAGAGAGGAGGTGGGGGAACGGATGCAGTTACAACTCTCCCCCTCTAAATTGTCACCTCTTCTGAAGCTCCTCCAACCTCAAGCCGCCCTCTCATAATCTTTTCCTCTGATGAGTCTGGAAGGGCTTCTACCCACCCATCCTCCTTCAGAGAAGGCACTTTCCATCTTCCGCCATCTCACCCCAATAGGTGGGTCTCAGATTTTCCCTTGCCCCTCACAGTGGGCAACACTTCTGTTTTTCCTCACTGAATGTTTATTTAAAATTTCTTCCACTCCATTATGTAATATGCGCCTTCTCATTAAAGAACATTTGAACAATGAAGACAAGCAGAAGAAAATGATGCTACCTACCACCCCTCCCCCAAAAGACAGTGTTAATATTTTGATGGTTTTTTTTTTCTGATGAAACAAATTAATATTTTATGGCAAGACAAAAAAAATAACTTAAACATAAAATTTTTCTTTGCCCACTTGGGGCTTCTCCTTCCCCCTTACTGTGTATTATGCATCTGCATAACCAGACCTCCTAAAGAATAACACTTCTTTTTAATATTATAAAGCATCATAACTCTTTAGGAGATAAACTTCCTTCTTAATCTTGTAAGGGGTCAGGACGTATGACTCACTTACTTTCTTTGTATGCATAGATCTGGATTGAGTAAACTGTCAATAAGCCACATTTCACTATAACCGTTTGTCTCAAAATCATATATAACTGTGGTTTGACTTCTACAAGGGATGAACAGTCCTCAGAACTTTCTTAAAGAGCATCTCCTGGGTTATAATTCTCAGGTTGGCCTGAAAAAATTTTTCTATTTCTTTCTTAGGTCAACTATTGATAATTTTTTCATTGACACAATTCTTTTGCATAGGCCTTTTAAAAATGCAATTGTAATCATACAACATATTAAAATTTGCATTCTACATTTTATACTTGTGATGTTGTAGGGGAGGAAACCCAATCTTCTACCCTCTCCCTTTCTAGGTCCTGTGACTGAGACCGTCCCCTTAATCAAAGATTAACAGGAGAAAAATAGACAGAAGTGTAATAACAAGTATACCTCCTATGTACACGTGAGATACCTAGGAAAACTAAATAACACCCCCTGCCCCCAACATGGCCCCTTCCAACTCCACCTCTAGCTAAATAGAAAAGATGATGAGAAGGGCAGTCATGGGAGGTTTGGGCAAAGCACAGTAATGCATGGTGGTTATGCAGTTTTAGATCACTGCCTTCTTGCCTGGATGGGAGGGGAGTTTGGGGAGAATGCATACATGTATATGTGTGGCTGTGTCTCTTCCCTGTTCACCTGAAACTGTCACGACATTGTGTGTTAATCGGCTATACTCCATTATAAATGAAAAGCTAAAACAATTAAAGAGTCAACTATGAGTAACATGTTCTTTTATTGGACAGAGAGGCTTACTGACATTGAAACTCTGTTGTCTGCTTGTTTGTCACATGCCCGTGGGTGGCCCTATTCAGAGGGGAGTCCAGGCTCTGGTTTAAACTTGATCCTTCCCTTCTTTTCTCTCCATGATCCTGCAGTCAGAATGAGGAGGCTGTCTTCGGAAAGTCAAGATTGAAGGATCCGTGAGGGTGATAAGATGTAGATGTACATTGATGGATCAGGGGAGCTTTCCAGAGCCAAGTCACAACATTACACTGTTTGGGGAGTAGTCTTAAAAACTAATGTTGTCATGGTTCCATCTTAGCTTTTATCAGCTGGATGTGAATGAGGCTTCATTGTCATATACTTAATACGTTTGCTTAGATCTTTAGCTAACCAACGTTTTATCATGACTTTCTGACAGCTATTTTTGTTCAATAATGAATCATGAAGTGAGATTTACTGTAAAAATAAATCACCGCCTTTTCCATTGATAAAAGTTTTTAGAGATTTAGTTACCCTCCTCTTCCTGGTACAAAGGTGAGACACCCTTCACATGGAGATTTCCTTTATAAATATAAGTGTCCCTTACAAAATGATAACTTCTGCTTGGTTTTCAGAGCTTCTCCTGTGTCTGCTGTTTCTTAAAAATAAACAGCACAAAGAAATTCCCTGGTGGTCCAGTGGTTAGGACGCTAGACTTTCACTGCCAAGGGCCAGGGTTCAATTCCTGCTCAAGGAACAAGTATCCTACAAGCTGTGTGGTGTGGCCAAAACAAACAAACAAAACACACACACAGAGCAAATCAGCTCAAGGTAATCATGCTCAGGAGGCATATTTTTGGGTGGTAAAGTTGGTTATCCTTCATAACATTTTCTAGTTTTATAATGCATAATTATTGTAAGTTTTAAAATCACTGATTCAATTTCATTACTGGTAATTTAATGGTTCACTTAGTGAGTGATCAACAACAGCAGCAACAAAAATTGATCTGTTCATATCTTCTACTTCCTGGTTCATTTTTGGGAGATTTTCCTTGTCCATTTCTTTCTCGGTTGTTCATTTTACTGTCATATGTTTGTTCACAGCAGTTTCATATGATCCTTTATATTTCTGTGGTGTCATTTGTAACTTCTCCCTTTTTCATTTCTGATTTTTTTGATTTTGGCCCTTTCTCTTTTTTCTGGCTAAAGGTTATCAATTTCATTTATCTTTTTAAAGAACCAGCTTTTTTCTTTCTTTTTTTAAAATTTTAATTGGAGGCTAATTACTTCCACCTCCCTCCCCATCCCATCCCTCAGGGTCATCCCAGTGCACAAGTCCTGAGCACCCTGCCTCATGCATTGAGCCTGGACTGATGATATATTTCACATATGATAATATACATGTTTCAATGCTATTCTTTCAAACCATCCCCCCCCTCACCTTCTCCCACAGAGTCAAAAGTCTGTTCTTTACATCTATGTCTATTTTGCTGTCTCGCATATAGGGTATCATTACCATCTTCCTAAATTCTATATATATGCATTAATATACTGTATTGGTGTTTTTCTTTCTGACTTACTTTGCTCTGTATAATAGGCTCCAGTTTCATCCCCCTCATTAGAACTGATTCAAATGCATTCTTTTTAATGGCTGAGTAATATTCTATTGTGTATATGTACCACAGCTTTCTTACCCATTCATCTGCTGATGGACATCTAGGTTGCTTCCATGTCCTGGCTATTGTAAATAGTGCTGCAGTGAACATTGGGGTACACGTGTCTCTTTCAATTCTGGTTTCCTCGGTGTGTATGCCCAGCAGTGGGATTGCTGGTCGTATGGCAGTTCTATTTCCAGTTTTTAAAGGAATCTCCATACTGTTCTTCATAGTGGCTGTACTAGTTTGCATTCCCAGCAACAGTGTAAGAGTGTTCATTTTCCTCCACACTCTCCCCAGCATTTATTGTTTAGACTTTTGGATAGCAGCCATTCTGACTGGTGTGAGATAGTACCTCATTGTGGTTATGATTTGCGTTTCTCTGATAATGAGTGATGCTGAGCATTTTTTCACGTGTTTGTTAGCCATTTTTATGTCTTCTTTGGAGAAATGTCTGTTTAGTTGTTTGGCTCATTTTTTGATTGGGTCACTTATTTTTCTGCAATTGAGCTGCATGAACTGCTTGTATATTTTTGAGATTAATTCTTTGTCATTACTTTGTTTACTATTATTTTCTCCCATTCCAAAGGCTATCTTTTCACTTTGCTTATAGTTTCCTTCCCTGTACAAAAGCTTTTAAGTTTAATTAGGTCTGATTTATTTATTTTTGCTTTTATTTCCATTACTCTGGGAGGTGGGTCAGAGGATCCTGTTGTGATTTATGTCAGAGGATGTTTTGCCTATGTTCTCCTCTAGGAGTTTTATAGTTTCTGGTCTTATATTTAGACCTTTAATCCATTTTGAGTTTATTTTTGTGTATGGTGTTTGAAAGTGTTCTAGTTTCATTATTTTACAAGCAGTTTACCAGTTTTCCTGCACCACTTGTTAAAGAGATTGTCTTTCCTCCATTGTATATTCTTGCCTCCTTTGTCAAAGATACAGTGTCCATAGGTGCATGGATTTATCTTTCTATTTTGCTCCATTGATCTATGTTTCTGTCTTTGTGCCAGTACCATACTGTCTTGATGACTCTTGCTTTATAGTAGAGCCTGAAGTTAGGCAGGTTGATTCCTCCAGTTCCATTCTTCTTTCTCAAGATTGCTTTGGCTATTTCAGGTTTTTATAATTCTATATGACTGTGAAATTATTTGAAAGAACCATCTTTTAATTTCATTGATTTTTTTCGATTATGTTTTAGTCTATATTTTATTTATTTCTGCTCTGATCTTTATGATTTCTTTTCCTTCTATTAACTTTGGGTTTTGTTGTTGTTGTTCCTCTTTCTCTAGTTTATAATCCTTAATTCTTAATGTTAACATTCATGTATCTTTCCCTTGTGTTCAAACTCTTATGCGTTTTCCAAAACTTCACCATCACACATGGCAAAATAACATGTTTCTGTAGGTAAGCCTTACATTCCTTTTTGAGACAAGATAACCCTCAATCCAACTTCTTCAAGAAGCATTGTTTTTAAATTCTTTTAACACTTGGTAGGGGGAGAGATTAATTCCCATTTCCTCCCTCTTTTCCTGCCCCTTTTTGCTATAAGTCAGTGTTAAAATAAATTTCTTGGTCCAAGATGGAGCTGTTTCAGCCCAGGGTGTCAAGTGAGCAAAGTGAAACTCAGATAACTTGTGTCTCTCCAAATGTTTCCCTTGATCAGAAATGCAGTGCATCTGCTCAGCCAATCCCCAAAGGCCAAGCCAACTTTGGGTCTTCTCACCCCAAACGAGGTTGATGATGTGGCTCCAGCCAATCAGATATTTTCCGTTTCCTTGTTCTTTATTCTTTATCCTGTAAAAGTGCCCTGTCTTCTGTCCAATTTTCAGTTCTCCAAATGGAGACTGTACCCTTCATGAAGTGTTTGTTTGTATCACCTAAGCTGTTCATGTTTTAAGCCAGTAAATGGGACTAGAATATGCCACCCTAGAATGTGCCACTTTGGCAGGTGAATTATTTTGCACTGAAGTCAACTAAGTTCCAGCCATCCAGGAAAAACTTTTTATCACTCCTTAAAATTGCCTAAAATAATTTAGAAAGGTGGTCTGTATGAGAAAGAGGGTTATTACCAGAGACAGCTTTTTCATCTGAGACACCTATCTGTACAGCAGGCAAATATCAGTTAACCAAATATTTGCTCTTCTCATCTTCCTGTGAGCTGTCTTCTACCCCTATGAAGTCCTAGCTCCCCCTTTCTTTTATTAGCTTAGGATGGTATATAAGCCTTAAGTGCCTGACTGCCTTTGAGTCTCATATTCCTATGGGTCTCCCATACATATAAAATTAAATTTCTTTTTGTCTTGTAACTCTGTCTGTCTTCCATTGATCTAATTATTCTAGCCAATAAACCTAGAAGATAAAAAGAGGCATTTTTTTCTCTCCTACAATAGACATCTCTCTTTTAAAGGCTGAGTATTCACTTTAATGCTTCTGTTATCTTATCCTGAGTTGAATTTTGGGAAGGTAACCATTTTTCTTTTTTACAGTATTATTGTCTTTGCTAAGCATCAGTACCATATACAAATCTGACTACAGACCAAGAGCTTGTTTTATATAATCCCCACCATTGGAAGCCCTGTAAGGGTTTTAGAGATAAGAAACTAGAGGCTCGTGGAACCCAAGTCTTTGGTGAGAGTTGCTCTGCTAGTAAGTGTTCTCAACCCCAAGCCTGCCTGTCTCCAAAGCTATGTCCTTTCCTCCCTCTAAAGTAGGGAAGAGGCAATTCACCCTTCTCAAGCTTTGAGCCACATCTTCCTCTGCAGTGGCTAATAGGTGGTGGGGAGAGCTTTGCTTTTGTTCTAGCCTTGGTTGCTAGTGTGGAACTTTAGCAGGTCTCCTAGCTAGTCTTGGTTTCAGTTTCAGCATCTGCAAACTGCGCATACATACCCCAGAATAGCTTGCCTCATAGGAGTCATATGAGACGCAATGGGACAAAATTTATGCGAAAGTAACTGGCCCCTAGTGAGAGATTGTTGGATGGGGAAGTGTGGAGAGAGGGAAGTCTAAGAAGACTCACTTGTTGAGAGGGTTAGGTGGGTGTAAAATGCTAGTGGAATCTCAATGACACATTTTCTCCAGTGGAGTCAGGCAAACACCCTGAAAGGTTGTCATCTCAGTCTAGGGAATATTGTAAAGTAGTATTTTTTTCCAGTTATAATAATGGGGACATCACACTCTTGCTTAAAAACCCACCTGACTTTGGACTGACAGAGAGAGAACAGCGCAGCTCAGAGAATAAGTATCAAAATTTTAACTAAAGACAGAATCAGAGCAGGTTATTTTAAGCTGAAAATTAGTCATCAGTTAGGGAGGTTAGCCATCACTTAGGTCTATTAAACTGTAACTTGTCTTCTGATCAAACTTGCTTTAATTGTCTTTACAAAAACTTTCGTGTCCTTCAAGCATCATGTAGCCTAAATAAAATGTTTGCCCTAATTGTTTTTTAGGAACTTGGAGTCATCTATTCAGTTGGAGACTGAGTCAGTTGACTGATTAAGATCTCTGATTCTCCAACTGGGCATGCATGAGTGTCCTCTTGGTGACGTTTTAACATTAGCGGGTTCAAAAGTCCACCCTTGGAACATGCTCCTGCAGCCATTTTCAGAACGTGCATCCAATGAAGAAGCCTGTAGCTTAGTTGTAGTGCACAATGATTATTATCTCACTTTTTATCTTGTTTCTAATGACCTTTCCCCACATTCCTCATGCCTCAGGCCGCCTGCTTTCTTACCTGAGCCCTTCACCTTTGGAGAAGTAGATTTGAGATTTGTTCTCCTGTCTCCTTACTTGGCTGTCTTACAAGAAAACCTTTCCTCTACTTCAAACTTTGGTGACTCAGGAACAACACTGATGCCTAAAAGAATTTAAGATAAGAGGCCTATCCAGGAAGGTTCCGCACCTCCAATCTTTCTGAGAATTAGGGGAAAACCTCTTCCTCAAGATTGCTGGTTTTATCTTTAAAAAGTAGTTAGATAGAGGTGCGGGGCCCGCCACATGGGCTGCGCCTTGTGGGCGGCCTGCGGACGGACCCGGCCCTGGGGCAGAGGGCGGCGGTGCACCTGGTTTCGGGTCCAGCCTGGTGGGCAGATGGGAGTGGGGCTCCGGAAGGAGGCCCTGCTGCATGCTTTCTCTGCAGGGCTGTGCGCCTTGGCGGCCTGAGACTTCTCCCACGTGGCCCTTCCAGGGCTGAAAGGAGTGGGGTTGGTAACCTGGGAAAGGAAGTCTTAATAGAAGACTATGGGTTAAGACGTGTGTGTGTTTTTTTTCTTCTAAAGCTGCCTTAATTTAAATTCAGACGAGGGTGGTGGAATTTGGTGCCACAATTTACCTCAAAGGCTTCTCCAGGGTGGTTTTCCTCACGTGAAGGGCCTTGAATTGTTGACAGTTACAGTGATGCAGTTGTAGTCCTCATTGAGAAACGGTATGGTGAAGCGAGGTTCAGTTCTGGCTGGAGGTGTAATTTTTAAAACGCGTGTGCTTAAAGAATGTAGCAAGAAGCGAGTAGCCTTTTTATCCAAAGCAAAGGCTGGTAAAAGTCAAGGTGACTCCAAGAAAATGGTGTCTCCCCCGAAAGAGGTAGAAGAAGGTAGTGAAGGTGAGGGAATGTCAGAAGAAGAAGACGATGAGAACAGTGGAGAAGAGGTGGTTATCCCTCAGAAAAAAGGCAAGAAGGCTACCGCAACTCCCCTGACAAAAAAGGTTGCCGTTGCCACCCCGGCAAAGAAAGCAGTTGTCACCTCTGGCAAAACAGGCAGCAGCTACACCAGCCAAGAAGACACGTATACCTGCCAAAGCAGTGGTAACACCTGGCAAAAAGGGAGCCACCCCAGGCAAAGCATTGGTAGCACCTCTTGTAAGAAGGGAGCAGCTGCCCCAGGCAAGGGAGCAAAGAACGGCAAGAATGCAAAGAAGGAAGACAGTGATGAAGATGAAGATGACAGCGAAGAGGAAGATGACGATGATGAGAGGAGGGTAAGTCAGCCGTGAGGAAGGCAGCTGCTGCTTTTGGTGCCGCTCCTGCCACAGATGATGAGGATGACGAGGATGAAAATGAGGAGGAGGAGGAGGAAGACGAAGATGACTCTGAAGAAGAACCTATGGAGATTGTATTAGCCAAAGGAAAGAAAGCTCCAGTAAAAGCTGTTCCTGTGAAGGCCAAGAGCGCTGCTGAAGATGAAGATGAAGAGGATGATGATGAAGAAGAGGAGGAAGAGGATGAGGAGGAGGAGGAAGAGGAGGAGGAAGAAGAGCCTGTCAAAGAAGCACCTGGAAAAGGAAAGAAGGAACAAAAAGCAACTCCTGAAGCCAAGAAACAAAAAGTGGAAGGCACAGAACCAACTGCATCTTTCAATCTCTGTTGGAAACCTGAACTTCAGTAAATCTGCTCCTGAGTTGAAAATGGGTATTGGTGGCCTTTTTGCTAAAAATGATCTTGCTGTTGTCGATGTCAGAATTGGTGTGTCTAGGAAGTTTGACTAAGTGGATTTTGAATCTGCCGAAGACCTGGAAAAAGCCTTGGAACTCACTGGTTTAAAAGTCTTTGGCAATGAAATTAAACTAGAAAAACCAAAGGGAAAAGACAGTAAGAAAGATCGAGATGCTAGAACACTTTTGGCTAAAAATCTGGCTTACAAAGTTACTCAGGATGAATTAAAAGAAGTGTTTGAAGATGCTGTGGAGATCAGATTAGTCAGCAAGGATGGAAAGAGTAAAGGGATTGCTTATACTGAATTTAATACAGAAGCTGATGCAGAAAAAACCTTGGAAGAAAAGCAGGGAACAGAGATAGATGAGTGAACCAGGTGGATTCACGTTGATGTATGGCAAAACCAATACAATATTGTAAAGTAATTAGCCTCCAATTAAAATAAATAAATTTATATTATAATAAAATAGAACATAGTGAAAAAAAACAACCAGAAAGGTCAAAGTCAAGACCATAGAGATGGAAAGAATAGCACTTGGAGTGGTGAATCAAAAACCCTGTTTTAAGCAACCTCTCCTATAGTGCAATGGAAGACACTCTTCAGTAAGTATCTGAGAAGGCAACTCATATCAAAGTGCCCCAGAACCAAAATGGCAAAGCTAAAGGGTATGCATTTATAGAATTTGCTTCATTTGAAGATGCTAAAGAAGGTTTGAATTCATGTAATAAAAGGGAAATTGAGGGAAGAGCCATGAGACTGGACTTGCAAGGACCCAGGGGATCACCTAATGCAAGAAGCAAGCCATCTAAAACTCTATTCATCAAAGGACTCTCTCAGGATAAAAACAGAAGAGACGTTAAAGGAGTTGTTTGATGGCTCTATTCGAGCAAGGATAGTCACTGACTGGGAGACTGGGTCCTCCAAAGGGCTTGATTTTGTAGACTTCAATAGCAAGGAAGATGCCAAAGCTGCCAAGGAGACTATGGAAGATGCTGAAATCAATGGGAACAAAGTCACTTTGGACTGGGCCAAACCTAAGGGTGAAGGTGGCTTTGGTGGCCGAGGAGGAGGCAGATGTGGCTTTGGAGGCTGAGGTGGTAGCAGAGGTGGCCAAGGTGGATTTGGTGGCAGAGGCCAAGGAGGCTTTGGAGGGTGAGAGGGCTTCCAAGGAGGCAGAGGAGGAGGAGGAGACCACAGCCACAAGGGAAGAAGACAAGTTTGAATAGTTTCTTCTATCCCTGTCTCTCCCTCTTCCATTGGAAAGAAAGGACTCTGGGGTTTTTACTGTGTTACCTGATCAATGACAGAGCCTTCTGAGGACATTCCAAGACAGTGTATAGTCCTGTGGTCTTCTTGGAAGTCCGTATAGATAACATTTCAAGGGAGATAACCCTGTTGGTTTGACTGGATATTCGTATACACTTTTTAAAGAGATGAGTGATAGAGCTAACCCTTATCTGTAAGTTTCGAATTTATATTGTTTCTTCTCATGTACAGAATCATTTTTTTTCCTATGGAGTTTTTTTTTTTTTGGGGTGTGTGTGTGTGTGTGTTGGGGGTGTAAAGGAAAGCAGAATGTTTTATCATGATTTTTGCTTCAGCAATTTTTGGACAAATTAAAAGTCCTAGAACTCTGAAAAAAAAAGTAATTATAGTAATAAATACAATCCCTTACAATATTTACCATGTGAATATCACTCCACTGGGTGTGGTGTCTCAGAAAGGACACATCTATGAAGGGGAGCCAAATTTGTCACCTCAAAAATGTGTCTCTTTGGCATAGGATTGTTTTGTGCTGATTGTTTTTACAGAAATAGCAAAAGCTCTGAAAATTAATAGACCTTCCTCTTTTTTGAAATTAATTTTTATTTTTTAGTTTGTTTTGCTTTACAATCCTGTATTCATTTTGCTATGCATTGACATGAATCAGCCACGAGTGTACATGAACTCCCAATCCTGACCCCCACCTCCCCCCTCCCGCCCCACACCATCTCTCTGGATTATCCCCGTGCATCAGTCCCAAGCATCCTGCATCCCGCATTGAACCTAGACCGGCGATTCGTTTCACTTATGATATCATACATGTTACACTGCCCCTCTCCCAAATCATCCCACTCTCTCCCTCTCCCACAGAGTCCAAAAGGCTGTTCTATACATCTGTGTCTCTTTTGCTGACTCACGTACAGGTTTATCATTACCATCTTTCTAAATTCCATATATATGTGTAAGTATACTGTATTGGCGGAGAAGGCAATGGCACCCCACTCCACTACTCTTGCCTGGAAAATCCCATGGTCAGAGGAGCCTGGTGGGCTGCAGTCCATGGGGTCGCTAAGAGTTGGACACGACTGAGCGACTTCCCTTTCACTTTTCACTTTCCTGCATTGGAGAAGGAAATGGCAGCCCACTCCAGTGTTCTTGCCTGGAGAATCCCAGGGATGGGGGAACCTGGAGGGCTGCTGTCTATGGGGTCGCACGGAGTCGGACATGACTGAAGCGACTTAGCAGCAGCAGCAGCAGCATACTGTATTGGTGTTTTTCTTTCTGGGTTATTTCACTCTGTATAATCGGCTCCAGCTTCATCCACCTCATTAGAACCGATTCAAATGTATTCTTTTTAATGGCTGAGTAATACTCCATTGTGTATATGTACCACAGCTTTCTTATCCATTCATCTGCTGATGGACATCTAGATTGCTTCCATGTTCTGGCTATTATAAATAGTGCTGCGATGAACATTGGGGTACATGTGTCTCTTTCAATTCTGGTTTCCTCGGTGTGTATGCCCAGCAGTGGGATTGCTGGATCATAAGGCAGTTCTATCTGCAATTTTTAAAGGAATCTCCACACTGTTCTCCATAGTGGCTGCACTAATTTGCATGACCTTCCTCTTTTGTAAGTGACATTTATTTTTACACTTTCCCAATGCAGAAGTTCTTTTCCCTTAAATAAAGGAGACACTTCCACGCCCCCAGACCTGGGATCTCAGATCTGTTCCCAACATTTCCATTCAAGTTGTGTATCCAGAAAGACATCCAAAAGCAACCTTCCCTCTCTGCATGTTCCTTGTTTGAGTTTCCAGTCAGCCAAACTGTCTTCTACCTGGCCTCTCTTTCCTTGTGCACTTTGAATCCCAAGTCTTGTGTATCCACACTTGACTCCTGGGTTTCAGAAATCTGTTATCAGGCCTCCCACCACTGCCCAGGGAAGTTGTTCCTGAAGGGTCAGTTTCAGGACAGCAGAGAGCATGTCTGACCAAAATCAGTGTGTGCTCAGCATAGCACTTGTGAGGTGAGCATGTTACTGATGATGAGTCAGTAAATCAATCCCTTCAAACTGCTGCCTTCTGATTCTGCTGCTAAGGTTGGCTGGCCACCCTGAAGTTCTTGCCCTCTTGGCAACCAAGCACTTAGTGTATTCCTCATCTCCAAGCCCTGGAAAGGGAGCTGCTTGAATCTGTGTTAACATTTCAACAGAGATGCTTCTAAGCCCCTTGCTTTGATTTGGCTGATAAATTCCTAGTCAAATTTCCAGGGACGGATTCAGGGTTTTAGGAGATTTGTCAGCAGTGGATAGGATGTGGGGCTCTTTTTTTTTTTTTTTTCTTGCCTCACCCCATGGCTTATGGGATCTTAGTACCCTAACCAAGGATTGAACCTGGGCCCTCAGCAGTGAGAGCACAGAGTCCTAACTGCTGGACCACATGGGAATTCCCAGATCAGGAACTCTTAACTCTGAAGGAGCATAAGGTATACTTTACTATGGAAGGAAGTCAGTGTTCTTCATTCTTCCTTGATAATTTTTGGTCCAGTCAGTGAATTCTTATGATCATTTTCTTTGGAGCACATGTCTGTTTAGATGACATTGTTATAGGCAGATGACCTTGGTGTATCTGACGACATGGGCAGGGAGTGGGGTTCTGTTACCTGTTGAGCAGACATAAAGATGCAGAACGCTGTAAGGGAGCAGGACTCTGGATCCTCCCAAGAGGCCCCACCATCCCAGACACTTCACTGCCAAGGGTACTCAACCCAACCCCCACACTGTGCTTGCTCCTCTGTTTAATCATTTTTGACCTTAGAAAAACTATCCCTCAAGTGTAACCCACATTTATCTTGAAAGCTTAATGAACTGAACTTTCCTTCTAACAATCTACCCAAACCAACCTTTCCTATTACTAAGCCAGTGCTTGCCCCATCCTCAATTTTCTGATCTGGTTTGAAGACGAGAAAGGAAGGTATTCCTGCTTCTGCCAAGCGCGATCTCTGTAGGAATAAGATTTACAAACTTACTGTGTTGGTAGTAATTTGACTGTGTGGGGAGATGCAAACTAGATGTAACATAGCTAGATCTTGGAAAAGAAGAGGAATGTTCTCCTGCCTCCAGTTTACAAGTGATTCGAAATAAGCTGGAGTTGTCTCCCCAGCCATCCCTTTCTCCTGGCACAGTCCAAGCTGTGGACTTTTCCCCATGCCTTTAGGCAGGATCCTGCTGATTTTCCCTATCACTCCTACCTGGAACCTCTCTCCTACTCTATTTGTTCCACTTTATCCCCACTTCAACTCCTAAAACACAGTTCTCTCCTTTTTCCCACATACTTGTAAACTTAAGCAACAGGAATGGGATATACTGGGTGCCTTTTAGTACCAGGGAAAATGAGATCCCTGGGGCCCAAGAAATTTTAGGTAATCTTGAATAAGAAAAGAGGATGGGACATCTAAGATGAAACTCAGCCCTAAGGGTTCTTACCTTTGGGGATATCTGCACAGTGGAATAGATGGTATTTGCGGGGTTTTCCTCTGGAATAGTGCTCTGTTAGAAAACAAAGAACAAACAAAAGAAATCATCACCTACACCCTGGGTCCTTGAAAGAAAAGTTATGACCAACCTAGACAGCATATTAAAAAGTAGAAACGTTACTTTAACAACAGAGATATGTCTAGTCAAAGCTATGGTTTTTCCAGTAGTCATGTATGGATGTGAGAATTGGACTGTGAAGAAGGCTGAGGGCCGAAGAATTGATGCTTTTGAACTGTGGTGTTGGAGAAGACTCTTGAGAGTCCCTTGGACTGCAAGGAGATCCAACCAGTCCATCCTGAAGGAAATCAGTCCTGAATATTCATTGGAAGGACTGATGCCAAAGCTGAAGCTCCAATATTTTGGCCACCTGATATGAAGAGCTGACTCATTGAAAAAAACCCTGATCTGGGAAAGATTGAAGGCAGTGCCGGGAGCCAGTGTGAGGAACTCTGCCTGTGGCCAAGGTCATGAGGAAGGAGGCTCAGCATACGCAAAGGTGGGATCGAGTCTCAGGAGACCACCTGTTCCCAAGCATTGACCCCCAAAACCAGAGTCTGCTTACTTTACTGTTTTATGCTCTCATCTACACCTCTGACTTTACTGGGGGCTGTCCCCCACCACCTCTCTCTGTAAAGGAGTTAACTTGGGACTCCAGATAATCTCTTGGGCATGACAAGGGTGTCTTAGGTCAAACCTCTCTGCTGGCAGACTAGCTCGTGTGACAGGATTATCCACGCTCCTGCCACTATGCACATGATTGTTTATGACCTCTCAACCATAAACAACACAGAGAGTTTGGAGTATTTTAAAAATCTTAATTAGCATAGGGCTTTTCTCATTGTTGAGTCAATGATTGCCACCAGGCCTCCATATCCTTAGGCACCTGGGAGTATGTTAATCGATGTAATTGGAATGTAGAAAAGGAAATATAGTAGTTTTGATGTCAGCATTACTTGACTTTTTGAGTTAATGAATTTTCTCTTTTGTTTTAGATCACTGTACTCCTCTTTCTTTGTTATAAATCACTGTGTCCTTGCTATGTAAAAATGTAACTTTATCACTATCTTAAGACTAAGTAGATCTTAAGGGGAAACAAGTTTTCTGAGTGACTAACCTTTATCAATAGAAAATAAGGTGGAGCCATAAAATGTTGATCAGCCTCCAGACCAGAAGATATTGTGAACAAATGTAAGACTCTTTTAAGAACAAAGATATGCTGATAAGGGTCAGAGCAGCTGACCCTGCGTGTCTCTGTTTCTTACATTTATCTCTATGTATAACTAAAAGTATAAAAGTGGACCTGGAAAATAAAGAAACAAGACCAGTTCCTGGAAAGACTGATTTCCTCCATGTGGTATTTTCCCATTCTCTTCTTTTCTGGCTGAATTCCCATCTGGAGCATGGAGGCTCACCATGTCTACTTACCTCCCTGGCTTCTAAGACCCACGTGAGAGGGAGCCCAAGGCGGGGCACCCTCTGTTATTCAAGTGGGCGCCAGTGGCCTATGTAGATGGTGCAAACCTCTTGTCTCAAGGTTTTATTGGTTTTCCACGTAAACCAAGTTATTCATCCTCTTTTTCTCCACTTATGTTCCTACTACACTATTTTTTTCTAATCTCCCTCCATATCTTTAATTAAGCAATTAATTCCTAGGACACCGACTCCATCCCTGCTTCAAATTACCCTGGATCCACTGGGGCTGGATCCCAGCAAGGCAGGAGGAGAAGGGGACGGCAGAGGATGAGATGGTTGGATGGCATCACTGACACAATGGACATGAGTTTGAGTAAACTCAGGGAGTTGGTGTTGGACAGGGAGGGCTGGAGTGCTGTAGTCCATGAGGTTGCAAAGAGTTGGACACGACTGAGCAGCTGAACTGAACTGAACACCATGGACAAGGCTAAAGAGACATCCAGAATCTGGAGAAGGGAAAGCAGAGGTGGGAAGAGATGGTGAGAGGGAAGAGAGGGTTCTGGAGCAGGAACAGGGAGTAAGAAGTATTCTTGCCCGTGACTGCCATTGTAATTATTTTTTCAAGAAGCAACTGCATTATTTTTAAACTGTGTTCTGTTTAAATCACTTAATAAATATGTAAGATAAGTCCTGTGAGCTATGAATCTCCCAAGTGATTAAAGAATAATTTGAAATAATTCTGCTAATGTTGCAAACAAACTCAAATCAGAAAGGGATAAAACAATGATGACAACAATAACAAAAGCTCCTTCCAGGGCAGAGAAAGATATCCTGGGTCAGTAAAGTTTATTCTTGAACATCGAGGACAGTGCTGTGGTCTCCAGGGAATGTGTCTTGAGTAGGAGAAGAGGAGGATGTTGGGAAAGTGATCAGTTTTGACAAAAGTCAGGCTGAGTGGAGCACAGAGAAGTCTCTCCTGTGAGGAAGGAAGGAGCTCTCAGGACATCAACAGCTTAGAAGAGGAAACGTAATGACTCTCTTGGAAAAGTTGTAGATAACTGTAAGAAGATGCATCCTGATCCAGAGGCATTGATGGCTGGAGTGACACTAAGGTTTTTGAGGCTCTAAAGTGCTTTAATTTTTCATTAAGTGGGCTAGTGTGGAAAGAGCACTATGACCCCTAAGAAGCAAGCCCAGCTTTGGTTACAATGATTGCTCCTAGGGGACCTTTTGAAACTGTTTATCTAGTTCTTGTCTCAAAACTGCATCTCTCTCTCTCTCTCTCTCTCTCTCTCTCTTTTCTATAATCAATTAATCAGTTTGGCTCTGCTGGATCTTAGTTGTGGCACACAGGATCTTCATTGCTGGGTGCAAGTTCTCTTAGCTGCAGCATGTGGGATCTAGCTCCCTGACCAGGGATTGAACCCGGGCTTTCTGCTTTGGGAGTGTGGAGTCTTAACCACTGGACCACCAGTGAAGTCCTCAACTTGTCTCTTGTTATTTGGATTAATTTCAACTTTATCTTGGGATTTTCTTTTCAAAGAGTTTTCTTTGAGTTAGCGTTGTGGTCACTGAAGCTTGATGACCCACACGTGGGAAATCTTGGGTGTGGAACATCTCAGCACCCTCCTGCTGGTTCCTTGAATTGCCTCAGAGGAAAAAGCATCTCTGAAGCCCATAACTCAAATATCATGTTAGAATCACATTACTATCTCCACCATCCTATACAAAAGGGATCAGGCCTGTTGAGTGTCCATTGTGCCAGCGAAGGGGAGGGGTGGGAAGGAGTGATTCCATGGATCACAGTGTTAGCATTCCTGGCTGGGTCAGAACCAAAGGCCATCAATTCCTGCACAGGAGAGAATCCATAAAGATGGAAGAGATAAAGTGCGTTGGGTTTCAAAGGTTATACATTCTCGTTTCTCGTGTTGCCCAAATCCTTGGGAAAAGCTCAAATAAACAAAGGAGGGACTCAGAGGAGAATCAGGCCCCAGAAAAAATGGGAAAGAACTCACATTAAAATTAGAGATTGTATCATACTCGGACATCTCTTCAGAATGGGAGGGACGCAAATAGTTTCCTGATGAGTGTCCAATTCCTTCTTCTCTTCAATGATCTCTGAAACCAAGTTGAGAGAGAATCAGAGCTGGTCCTCTTTCCAGCTAGCTAACCCTATTGGTCCACATCACATTTGAATAACCCACTTAGGGTGATTTTCCAACATCCTGATTTTCCTATAACTGAAGCGTTTTCCAGAAGATGAGACTTTCAATGCTAAACCCAGGAAGACTCCAAGATGAACTGGTAACCCTCATCATTTTGCTTCTCATACTCTAAATAGGAAGCAGAGGAGATCATAAATGCTTCCTCAGTGTTTCCAGAAGGGAAAGAAGATCTCAGTGTCTGCAGTTCATTCCTAACCAATGCTTAGGTCCCTCCCTGATACCCTGAGTGGACAGTATCAGTGGGAACCCAAAAAGACAAATCAGCAGGGTTTAGGGACATGGGGTATAGCATGGAGAAAGACAGACAATGCCTTCTCCAAGAGGAATGTATTTAGACTGAGGCAGGGAGTAAAGAGAAATCTCTGGAGTTGATCTAGTGGAGGGAATTGGGATGGGCTGGGGGCTCTGACAGGGATGGGCTGACTGGAGTGTGCTGGTCTGTGGACCTCAGTGGTGGAGGCCATGGCCTTCCAGTCAGGGGAGCAGAGTCAGCTGTGTGGGGCCTGTGTCAGCAGAAGGGCTACACTAGCAAGTCCCTCTGGGGGGAAGGAGAAGGCAGGCACTGGAGAAGGGACTGAGACGACCTTGGCCTCAGGATAGAAATTAAAGTATTCTCTCCATTCCAGAATCAAGTGCCAATAGATGGTGCTGTCCTTTAGGACAGACTGTGGCTTCCTCATTTCTGCATCCTTAGTGCCAGGCACGAAGCTTGGCACACAGTCCAACATATGCTTGTTAAATGAATGAGGGAAAAGATGCAAGATTGAAGTAAACAGTACATACTCTACCTTTTTTCCTTTCTCTTCGTATGATCAAGATAATTAACACCAGCATGAGGGAACAGAGCAGGAAGAAAACAACAGGACATAGAGGATCACATAGGGAGTCTGGCCCCCAGCAGCACCTTTAGAAAGAGAATGGGTTGGGGCACAGGGCAAGAAGAGTCAGCTAGGGAAAATGGCACAGCTTTTGGAGCAATTGCAACCTTCCTCCCAGTCTGATGATTTCCCCAGGGCTTCTAGTTTTCACAAAAGGTTTGTTCACATGGGAATCAGGAGAAGAAGATACAGGTCTTAAGAACAGGGCTCCTGGAGAAAGAGGAGAGACAGTCACCTTCACAGAGATTCTGGGCAAAGATAGGGTTTGAGGAGTTGCTGCTGATGGGGTTACTGGCCATGCAGATGAAGGTCATGTCACTTTTCTCCCACCTCCAGGATATGGGGAGGATGGAGCCCTTGTGGGATTCATTGGTTGCCTGGTTCAGAGACTTCCAGCTGTAAGTTACATCCTCTTCTCCATGTTCCATGGAACATGTGAGATTGGTTACACAGGTGCCATTCTTATTCTCCTGCAGACCTATGACGACTTTGGGCTTTGACAGGTACTCTGTAAGAGAAATAGACAACTGAATAGACAACCAGTCTTTGTCTGAACAGCTTCAATATCAGGGAGTTCACCACCTTATGAAGGCAGTCATCCACCTTTGGACCTGATTTTGCTCACCATAGACATGCAGCTCATACTCCTGGGTGAGGGGATCCTGGAGGGTTGAGATGTGTATCTCCACACGGTAGACACCTGAGTCATTCTTCTTCAGTCTGCTGAGCTTCAGGGAGTAGCCTTCAGGTGGGAAATCCACTCTTTCTGTGTTACGCTTTTGGGTCACTATGATAAGGTCATTTTTGTCTGCCGTGTTTGGCTGTATGGTGACGAGAGTGGTTGAATTGAAGACCCAGATAATGCTGTCAACTAGATTTACTGAGAGATTCAGAGGGAAGATCACAGACCCACCAATGGCACCAACCAGCTTCTTTGGGATTCCAGAGGCTGCTGGCCCTGCAGAAACAGAGAACCATAAAATAAACCTGAGTCCCTGCTTTGCCACCAATTACTCACTCCCTTTGGGTCTTCGAAAGATCCCAAGAAAGACTTTCAGTCTAACCTAACCAGCCCCAGGAAACCTTTTGGGACCTCCTCACACAAAGACATTGAGGTCAGAACTCTCTGCCTGAAAGGGGTGATGGCAGGTAAATCCACCCCATTTCCAGAGGCCTCTGGTTGAAAAGACCAAGCTCTGAGGTACACCGTGAAACCCAGCTCCAGCCTTGACAAGTTCCCATAGAGGGACAAGCAGGGAAGTTACTGTTCAAGCTCCACTTAGGATTTCCATACTGTTCCTGGGAGAGCCAATTTTGATGCAGATGAGGAAGGTAGTAGCCTATGTGACCTGGGGCAAAGGTTCTTAAGCACAAGCCAGAGCATTGAGAAGAAAGCTATAAGTTCTTAAAGACAACGGTAACATAGAATTTTGAGGATGATTTATTTTTCTATTTTTTTAAATTAATTTTTTTATTGAAAGATAGTTGCTTTACAGAATTTTGCTGTTTTCTGTCAGACCTCAACATGAATCAGCCATAGGTATACATATATCCCCTCCCTTTTGGAGCTCCCTCCCATCTCACTCCCCATCCCACCCCTCTAGATTGATACAAAGCCCCTGTTTGAGTTTCCTGAGCCATACAGCAAATTCCAGTTGGCTATCTATTTTACATATGGTAATATCACCTCACACCAGTCAGAATGGCCATCATCAAATAGTCTACAAACAATAAATGCTGGAGAAGGTGTGGAGAAAAGGGAATGCTCTTGCACTGCTGGGAATGTAAATTGATAACAGCCGCTATGGAAGACTGTATGGAGACTCTTTAAAAAACTAGGAATAAAACCACCATAAGACCCAGGATTCCCACTCCTAGGCATATACCTTGAGGAAACCAAAATTGAAAGAGACACATGTATCCCATTGTTTCTTGAAGCACTATTTACAATAGCTAGAACATGGAAGCAACCTACATGTCCATTAACAGAGGAATTGATAAAGAAGTTGTGGTCTATATACCAATGGAATATTTTTTCTATTTTATAATAGAATGGAGGGGATTCAAGATCATCCCCAAATGAGGTTCTCATTCACTTGAGTTCCAGTATCCTTTCTTGAGTGAAAAGGAAAAAAATGAGTGACTGGGAGCTCTGGAATATGCCCAGGCTACCTTGTGATGCTTACTCTGAACTCTTGGGAATTGTAGTAGGGTTTTAATGCCCACTGTTTCCCCAATTTTTATTTAACTGCAATATTAATTAAAGCATGACTTGCAAACAACCGTCACAAGCTTTTTTGTCTCCAGGTGAAAAATAGCTAAGAATGGCTGCTAAAAAAGCTTCCAGAAGTGGTCAAGTGAGTATTTCTAGTAAACAAGTATGAGGAATAAGTCACCTTCTACCTATTAAGATCTGAAGGTTGGTCTCTGGATATAGCAGTGAGGGAACTTATATAAGGACTAGCTGTTTGAAAGCCCCTACTCTGATCTCATGTAACCCAAACCAATGCTTAGAGGAAGAATTTTTTTTTTCACAGTCTCATTTTATGCTGGGAGCCAGAGCGAGGAATCCCACCCATGACAGAGTCATGTGGCAGACTCAGATGGCAGAGCAATTTGAGTCTTTGGATTTCTCCCTGGTTTTTCCTGAGCATGTACTCTCCAAAATAAGAATTTGTCTGTCTTCCCACTATTTTCTGATTTTCTCTGGAAAAAGTTAATTCAGGGCTTTAGTCTTCTGCATTTGAAAGGAGTGTTTCAGCCCAATCCTCCTTTGATAATTCTATAGCCTGCCTAACAAGTTCCCCTGACCTTCTACAAGCTTGTGAATTGCTCACAACCTCCCAACTGGGAGGGGCACAAAAGCCTTAAAATATCTTAAGGTTTCAGAGCCTTTTCAAATTCATATTGGTGACAGGATTTGACAGTTAACTCAACGATTGCTGCCAGACCTCCTTATTTTTTATCTATCAGGCACCTGGGAAGATGTAATCAATGTAAATGGGATATGGAAAAGGATATATAGTAGTTTTGATGTTAGCAAACTAGACTTTTGAGTAAATTATTTTTCTTTGCTATAAATCACTGTACTTCCTTTTATTACAAATTGCTCTATCTTTAGTGTCGGAGGCCAGTGTGAGGAATCCCACCCGTGACAGAGTCACGAGGCACACTCAGATGGCAGAGCAATCTGAGTCACCAGATTTCTCCCTGGTTTTTCCTGAGCATGTGCCCCAATAATAAAAATTTGTTCTGTATTTGTCTGTTTCTCCACTGTTCTCTGCCAGTTTCTTGGAAAGAGTTAATTCAGAGCTTTAGTCTCCTGCATTTGAAGGGAGTGTTTCAGCCCTACCCCCCTTTGATAACGCTTTAGCCTGCCTGAAGGCTAAAGTAACGGTTCCCCTGACCTTTTACAAGCTTGTGAATTGCTCGCAACCCCCAGCTGTGAGGGGAAAAAGGAACTTGAAGTGTTTTAAAGTTACAAACCTCTTCTAAGGGTAAATTTCACTGTTGCCTCAATGACGCTGCCAGACCTCCTTATCTGCACCTGGAAGTTTCTGCTATACAAATAATATTTGGAAATAGATATGTAGTAGTTTTTTTGATGTTAGCAACACTAGGCTTTTGAGTTAATTGTTCTTTTATAAATCATTGTACTCTTACTGCTGTGTCCTTGCTATGTAAGAATGCAACTTTGTTTAGTGCCTCCCGAAAATGGAGCCAGACCTTGGAAGAAATAACACTTATCAGAAAGGAGCTGTAAATTGTCGAATTGGCCTTTTGGCTGGAAGATCATGTAAATTACCTAAGACTTGTGTATACAATTAGGTATGCAGAGACTAAGCCTACTCTCAATAAGAGTCAGGGCTGCTGTCATTGCCAAAAATTGTGAAACTCATTGATTTTCATTGTATAAAAAGGACATGTGAAAAATAAAGTTTGGAGCCGGAGCCGGTTTCCTCGGGAACAGTTCTCTCTGAGCAGTTTTTCAGAACCATCTTATCTCAGACCAGCTTCACAGACCAGTTTCTCAAATGACTCGCTTTCCCGAGCTTCTTCTTTAAAGATATCTGGCTCCCCCCATGTCTCTCTGTCTCTGTCCTCTTGTACTTTAATTCCAGGCTGAATTCCCATCTGGAGCGGGAGGCTCACCACGTCTACTTATTTGCCCTGGCTATAAGGTCCACGAGCTTAATGATTTTCATTGTATAAAAAGGACATATAAAGAATAAAGTTTGGAGCTGGTTTCCTCGGGAACAGTTCTCTCTGAGCAGTTTTTCAGAACCACCTTATCTCAGACCAGCTTCACGGACCAGTTTCTCAAATGACTCGCTTTCCCGAGCTTCTTCTTTAAAGATATCTGGCTCCCCCCATGTCTCTCTGTCTCTGTCCTCTTGTACTTTAATTCCAGGCTGAATTCCCATCTGGAGCGGGAGGCTCACCACGTCTACTTATTTGCCCTGGCTATAAGGTCCACGAGAAAAGAGGGCCCACGGTGGGGTCCCCTCTAGAGACCCAAGTGGATGCTGGTGGCCCACGTAGATGGTGCAAACCTCTTGTCTTGAGGTTTTATTGGCTTTCCCCGTAAACCAAGTTATTCAGCCTTCTATTCTACTAATTTCCTACTATCCTATCCTGTCCTGTCCTATCTCACCTGCTCTGTCCCCGCTTTGAATATCCCTGGATCCACCGGGGCTGGACCCCGGCACCCTTCTCCTCCTGCCTCCAATCTTTCCCAGAATCAAGGTCTTTTCCATTGAGTCAACTCTTCACATCAAGTGGCCATAGTATTGGGGCTTCAGCCTCAGCATCAGTTCTTCCAACAAATATTTGGGGTTGATTTCCTTTAGGATTGAATAGTTCAATCTCTTTGCTGTCCAAGGGACTCTCAATAGTCTTCTCCAGCACCACAGTTCAAAAGCATCACTTCTTCAGTGCTCAGCCTTCTTTATGGTCCAACTCTCACATCTGTACATGACTTCTGGAAAAACCATAGCTTTAACGATATGAACCTTTGTCTGAAAAGTATCTCTGCTTTTTAATACACTGTATTTGTCATAGCTTTTCTTTTAATTTCATGGCTGTAGTCACCATCCACAGTGATTTTGGAGGCTAAGAAAATAAAATCTGTCCTGTTTCCCCCTTTTTCCCATTGAAGTTTTAAGGCAGCTTTTTCACTCTCTTCTTTTACTCTCGTCAAGAGGGTAAAACTGAAGACCCTCGTCTTCAGTTCCTATTTGCTTCCTGACACTAGAGTGGTATCATTTTATTATCGAGTTTGTTAATGTTTCTCCTTGGAGTCTTGTGATTCATCCAGCCCAGCATTTCACATGATGTACTCTGCATATAAGTTAAGTAAGCAGGGTGACAATATACAGCCTTAGTGTAGTCAATGAAGCAGAAGTAGATGTTTTTCTGGAATTCCCTTTCTTTCTTTATGATCCAGTTACCAGTTCAGCCAATGTGTAGAAATATTATCTGTACTAGATTCTTTTACCATCACTCCTTAATATCTTATCTTAAATAAAACCTCTCCATACATTGAGAATCATGTCAGGTAAAGTTATAACTTTTTCTCCAATTATCAGACATAATTTAGAAAGCTCCAGAGGAGAAGGATAGGAAATTACCTATTTGTCCAGTGGTTAGGAGTCAGTGCTTATACTGCAAGGGCTGGGTTCAATCCCTGGTTAGGAACTAAGATCCTGCAAGCTGCATGGAGTGGCCAAAAAAAAAAAAAAAAGAAAGAAAGAAAGAATAGAGAAAGATAGTCCATTATATTTTCTCATGTATTTTTACTCTTCCCATTGCTCTTTCTTTATGCTTGATGTTACAAGTTTCTTTCTTTTTTCTTTCTGTTTCTAGATATTCCTTTAGCCATTCTTTTAGGGTAGGTCTGTTGGTGACAAATTTTGTTAGTTTTCCCTCACTTTGAGGATGTCTTGACTTCACCTTCATTTCCTGGGTATAGAATTCTAGATTGACAGTTCTTTTCTTTCAGCACTTGAAAAACATTATGCTACTTCTCTTGCCCATATTAGTTTCTGATGAGAAATCAGCAGTCCTTTAAATTACTTTCCCCTGTAGTTTATGTGTTATTTCTCTCTGTTATGAAGGCTTTTTTTCTTTTTTGTTAGTTCTCAGCTGGTTGATATAATGCGTCTTGGTATATATTTCTTTCAGTTTCTCCTGTTTGGGGTTTATTTGGTTTATTGAACCCATAGGTTTGTGCCTTTTGCCAAATTTGGAGAAGTATAAATGTTTCTTTGAATACTTTTTCTTGAGACAAGAAAAATAAAAATATGTGCAAGAGGAGAGACAAATTATCATATTTTCAGATCATATTACCTCTGATGTAGAAAATCCAAAGGAATCTGTAGACAAAGTATGAGAACTAATAAGGCAGTGAACAGGACTCAAGCAAGCAACCATATTGTATACAAGATATTCTTCTAACTTGGTGCTCACTTGTTTACTAATCTTGACCTAGCTCAATTAAGAGACATTTTCCCCATGGTAACACAGCATTTTATTGGCAGAATCAAGATATTGTGGCTTTTCTTGTTCTAGAAATGACCATGCTAAGGCTTCTGGGAAAATAAAGAGAAAATATTTTTGAAATGGGAAAGGGCATGGATCAGGTGGAATGAGATCAGTAAAAAAAAATCCTAGGGATGCCCCACTAGGACACAACTGAAAAGAGGAACTAAAAGAAGTTTATGCTTTTAAAAACAGAAAATAATTATGTTTGAAGAGTAAAACTTAGCAGCAGAAACTTATTATTCACTAGTCACCCCCTCAAATATTCATGGAATATTTTTGCTCATGGAACTTTGTTCTCTCTTGGTTTTCTCCTACCCCAGGTTTCTCTTATATAAATTTGTTGCAAATTTCCCCATCTGTAAATATTGAAAAGTCTCTGAGTTCAGTCCTTGTTGTTATTGTTGTTTAGGTGCTAAGTCATGTCTGACTCATTGCAATCCCATGAACTGTAAGGGCTCCTCTGTCCGTGGGATTTCCCAGGCTAGAATACTGGAATGGATTATCATTTCCTTCTTCAGGGGGTCTTCCCGACCCAAGGACAGAACCCACATCTCCTGCTTGGCAGGCAAATTCTTTACCACTGAGCCACCTGGGAAACCCTCAGTCCTTCAGTTCAGTTCAGTTCAGTCACTCGTCATGTCTGACTCTTTGCGACCCCATGAATCACAGCACGTCAGGCCTCCCTGTCCATCACCAAGACTTACTCATTTCTTTATCTATCCCAATTCCTTAGTCCATCTCATTCAGTCTCCTGATTTGAAATGCCCAATTTTATTTCCAGGCCTGACTTTTCCCTTAATTCTTGTCTGTATATTCAGCGACTTACTCAGCATCTCCATCTGAATGTCTAACAGGTATCTAAATACCAAATCAAACTGTTGCTTCCCTATCTTCTATTTCTTTCTCCACCTATCTTCATCTCAGTAAGTTGTCACTCATTCTTCAAGTTTTCAAGCCAAAAATTTAAATTATTCTTGATTCCGCTTTCTCCTATGCTATGTCCATTTATCAAAAAATTCTATTGGCTTTACCTTGGAAAATCCAGAACCTAATCACTTATTATCACCTTTACCAACCTTTGCCAACACCATCTCTTCCTGCACTATTGCTGCAGCTAGCTAACAAATCTCCTTACGTGTACCTTGGCCCTCTGTAATCTACTTTTCATAGGCCAGAGTGATATTCTAGATCACTAGGTCACTAGAGTGATATTTATATCAGATCATCTCATTTCTCTGTTTGCTGGTTGTTTCCTATATTACTTGGGATAAAATGCAAACTCCCTTTCAGAGCTTCTTATTAGGCTTTATGATAGCCCTTGGCTACCTTCTGACACATTTTCCTAGCTCTTTCCCCAACTTAGTTCACATCTATGACACTCACCACCTCATTGTTCCTAAAATTCTCCACCACACTCCCACCTCAAGGTCTTTGCAGTAGAAGAAAGCTCTTCTCCTAGATGCCCGCATGGCTATCTTTTCCTTAAGATTCACTCAATGTTACCTATTAAAGAGAGTCTCCTGATCCCCTTGATATAACAACACTGCTTGATCTTTTACTCCCTATCTCTTTATCCTGCTTTATTATTTTTTTCTATGAAAAATTGACAAATAGAAATCTCACAGCTGAGATGAAAACAGAGCCCAAGAGGAAAATAAAGACTTCCTTCCCTGGCAAGGATCAGCCAGTGTAAAGACGTGAACTTTGTTTAGAGCAGCCCTGCCAAATTATCTTTACTCTTTTTAAAAGCATTCTCCTTCTTTGGCTGTGTGGGGACTTGCACATGGCTTGCCATGATTGCAGACCCCAAATTTCAATTTTCTACTAATTTCTAAATAAACCCATCTTTGCTAGAGAAATGTCAGGCAGTCTATCTATTTCAGGTCAACATTCTATAGGATCTACCATGCTAAAATTTAAGAGTTCTAAGAAGAGAGACTTTCTCTGTGTGTTCAGAACTCTATTCTCAGAACTGGAATAGTGCCTGGTACACAGTAGATCTTCAACATGTATTTGAATAAACAAGTAAGTGTACTGAGCATTAAGAGTTGAGTAACAATGAATGATACCTAGCATTTCCCTCTTTCTATTTGGAAAATAAAATTGAAAGTAGAAAGGTATGGGATTTCCTAGGATCTCAGGACTCAGCCTTCTGTGAAGATTGGTACAGTGGCAGAGAAGAATATGAAAGAAGGATTCCCTCAGTCTAGAGAGGTGAGAGAAATTTTATTAAAAAAAGAGAATGCTTGTATATTTCCAAAAGGAAATCTATGTCATCTGAAAATGAGAAATGGTTATTGCTTTAAACCATGACTGTATTGTTGAGACTCACTTATTTTGAAAATAGCCTTTCAATAGTACTTTATTTTCAAAACATCAGTAATTAGAGTATATTATGCAAAAATAGCCACAAAGTAAGCACAGCAGTCACATTTCTTCTGGTGTGATTTTCATTGAATTGTCATTAAATTTTTTCATCGTAAAATAACTAAGCATGATACTAAAATGTGAAATAAAGAGCCTAAAATTTCAAGTTAGAAAATGCAAGAACATCTTGATACCTTTATCACTAACATGTTAATCACAATTTGACCAAAATTTTGAACATTTTCATTAGAATGGTTCTTCGAACTCACTCTGAAATGTTTACATTAGTGTTAAAATGTCTCTGGGAATGACATAATTTTAATCATGTTGTGCTTTGAGACTTCATAGAAACCAGCTGCAGTGAGAGTGTCATGTTTTTCACTGGTCAGTGGCTCCCTTGTTACATACCATACGGTGCACTCCTACTGGCAGAGCTACACAAGGAAATCTTCAAGTCCAATGCCTAAAGAGGGAAGCACACCCACATTTCTCTGTGTGCCCTTGTTCTCCTCCCACCTACTCAGCCAGGTTTGGACTCTGCTGATTGTCATGTTCTGTGCAGATTAGTTGGATATGAACCTGTGATTGTACTTTCCTGGAGTTGCCCCCATTTTCTACAAGTGAGCAGAGGTGAGAGTCATTAATAGATCTCACATCTCTATTGTGCATTCCAGTCTTCACACTTATTAACTTACATTCTCTCTCTGGGTCCCACCAATCACATGGCATGTCCTTTGGAGAAGGCACTTCTGGGAATGAAGGTAACCCCTTTCTTGTCCCAATTACCATGGCCAGACCACTCCACTCCCACATGCTAACCCCAAACACCCAATGACCTACAGCAAGTACTATGGTGAAGGGTCCTGAACCAAAACCCTGGTGGCCCTCATTTGTCATCAACATAACATGTGTCACTCACTGTATTACTTGTTGAAAATACAGTTGAAAGACTTTTCTTCTTTCAAGTAAACCATGCTTTATTGGAGAAATCCATACACAAGGCAACACTTACAAAGCAGAGGGCAAGGACTGCAATGGATAAAGTCTAAGGGGCTTTTGGAGTACAGAGTAGTTCTAGTAAAAACTGCCTCCTCTTAATGACCTCATGGGTTGTTGTAGGGTCAAAATAGTAGAATGGATGTGAAAGCATTTTGTAACTCTAAAGGGCAGTACTATTGTGACTGCAAGACATTGTTCCTGCTTTAATGGATGGTAATTTCCAGATATGCTTGGAAGACAAAGCAACTACAAGTTTTCTCTGTTATTTCTCCATTCAATCCCTTTGAGAAGATGGGACATAGGAGGGGAAGTGATGTAAGAAATGCTCAATGTCTCTTGTCAATCCATTTACCCAGAGATTGTCTACATTCCTTGTTACTCACAGTACAGCCCTCCTCAATCCCCCTGGTAGAACTCCTGCCTCTCTTTTTCTCTCTCTCTCATTCCGGAAGTATTACTCAATGAGTGGATGAGCACACAGATGCTCCAGTCACACTTCCTCGACTTGAGTCCTGATTATGTCCCTTCTTCCTGTTTAGTCTTGGCCACAATGACTTTAATGCTCTATGCCTCAGTTTACTCACACAAGAAATGGGGATAACTATAGTTCTTAGTCCACAAGATTATAAATATTAAAAGAGATAATGAAGGATTTCACTTGTGGTCTTGTGGCTTAAGACTCCATGCTCCAAAACAAAGAGCTAAGATGGTGGAGGAACAGGACGGGGAAACCACTTTCTCCCTCACAAATTCATCAAAATAACATTTCAACGCTGAGTAAATTCCACAAAACAACTTCTGAATGCTGGCCGAGGACATCAGACACCCAGAAAAGCAGATCATTGTCTTCAAAAACAGGTAGGAAAAAAACATAAAAGATGAAAAAGGAGACAAAGGAGGTAAGGAGGGAGCTCCATCCCAGGAAGGGAATCTCAAGAGAGGTTTCCAAATGCCAGGAAACAATCTCACTGCCGAGTCTGCGGCGAGGCTTGGAAACACAGAGGGCAACACAATGGGAAGGGAAAATGAATAAATAATCAAAACCAACAGATTACGAGCCCAACAGTAACTCCCCCAGCGCAGAAGCAGCACAGACGCCTGCATCTGCCACTAGCAAGTGGGGGCTGGGATGGGAGGTGCCCAGCGGGGCTGAGACACTGAAAGCACACACCAGTGATACTTGTTTGCAGCATCCCTCCCTCCCCACAGCGCGACTGAACAAGTGAGCCTAAAAAAAAAAAAAGTGTCCATCACCGCCCCCCACCCCCCGCCCGTGACAGGGCGGAAATCAGACACTGAAGAGAGCAGCAAACAGGAGAAGTTAAACAGAGGGAACTGCATTGGAAGTGACCCCAACTGCCCACAACACCAGAGAAAGGGCCAGATATATCTTTACCATTTTTACGATCATTCTTTTTGTTGTTGTTGTTGATATTGTTGTGTGGTTGTTTTTTCTTTTCTTTTTCCTCTTCTTTTTTTTTTTAACCTTTAAAAATTTTTAAGTCCTCTATTTCTTCTTTAATTTTTATTTTTAAAACCTATGATTACTTTAAAAAAAAGACCCTATTTTTAAAGCAAATGCCATATATACTCTTTTTGTGGCTGCTGTTGTTATTTTTTTAATAATTCTGGTGGCTTTTTTTTTTTTCTCTTTCTTCTCCTTATTCTTCTTCTTTTCTTTAATATTGTAAAAACTCCAACCTCTACTCTACATTTTTAAGCTTTGCTTTTGGGTATTTGTTGTCAATTTTGTACATTTAAAAACCCAATCTTCAGTAACCAATTTTACCTGAGAGTGAGATTACTGGCTTGACCACTCTCTTCTCCTTTGGACGCTCCTTTCGCTCCACCAGGTGGCCTCTGTCTCTTCCCTCCCCCTTCTCTTCTCTACCCAACTCTGTGAATCTCTGTGTGTTCCAGACGATGGAGAACATTTAGGGAACTGGTTCCTGGCTGGATCTGTCTGTCTTCTTTTAATTTCCCTCTTTTATCCTCCTGGCCACCTCTGTCTACTTTCTCCCTCTCTTCTTCCCTGTATAACTTCGTGAACACCTCTGAGCGGTCCAGACTGAGGAGTGCACATAAGGAAGTGACTATTGACTAGCTTGCTGTCACCTCTTTTGATCCCACGTCATCTCATTCCAGTCACCTCTAACTACCCCCTCCCTCTTCTCTTCTCCATGTAACTCAGTGAATCTCTGGGTGTACCTCAATGTGGAGAAACTTTTCATCTTTAAACTAGATGGTTTATCATCGATGCTGTATAGATGGAGAAGTCTTGAGGCTACTGTAAAAATAAAACTGAAAACCAGAAGCAGGAGGCTTAAGTTAAAATTCTGAAAACATCCAAGAACTCCTGAATCCAGGGAACATTAATGATAGGAGCTCATCAAATGCCTCCATACCTACACTGAAACCAAGCACCACCCAAGGGCCAACAAGTTCCAAAGCAAGACATACCACACAAATTCTCGAGCAACACAGGAACACACCCCTGAGTTTCCATATACAGGCAGCTCAAAGTTACTCCAAAATCATTGACGTCTCATAACCCATTACTGGTCACTTCATTGCACTTCAGAGAGAAGAAATCCAGCTCTACCTACCAGAACTCCAACACAAGCCTCCCTAACCAAGAAACCTTGACAAGCCACTGATATAACCCTGCCCACAGTAAGGAAATTCCATAATAAAGAGAACTCCACAAATTCCCAGAATATAGAAAGGCCATACCAAACACAGCAATATAACCAAGATGAAGAGACAGAGGAATACCCAGCAGGTAAAGGAACAGGAGAAATGCCCACCAAACCAAAGCAAAGAGGAAGAGATAGGGAATCTACTTGAGAAAGAATTCTGAATATTGATAGTGAAAATGATCCAAAATCTTGAAATCAAACGAAATCACAGATAAATAGCCTGGAGACAAGGACTGAGAAGATGCAAGAAAGGTTTAACAAGGACCTAGAAGAAATAAAAAAGAGTCAATATATAATGAATAATGCAATAAATGAGATCAGAAACACTCTGGAGGCAACAAATAGTAGAATAACGGAGGCAGAAGATAGGATTAGTGAAACAGAAGATAGAATGGTAGAAATAAATGAATCAGGGAGGATAAAAGAAAAACAAATTAAAAGAAATGAAGACAATCTCAGAGACCTCCAGGACACTATGAAATGCTCCAACATTCGAGTCATAGGAGTCCCAGAAGAAGAAGATAAAAAGAGACCATGAGAAAATACTTGAGGAGATAATAGTTGAAAACTTCCCTAAAATGGGGAAGGAAATAATCACCCAAGTCCAAGAAGCCCAGAGAGTTCCAAATAGGATAAACTCAAGGCAAAACACTCCAAGACACATATTAATCAAATTAACAAAGATCAAATGCAAAGAACAGTATTAAAAGCAAGGGAAAAACAACAAATAACACACAAGGGGATTCCCATAAGGATAACTGCAGATTTTTCAATAGAAACTCTTCAGGCCAGGAGGGAATGGCAAGACATACTTAAAGTGATGAAAGAAAATAATCTACAGCCCAGATTACTGTACCCAGCAAGGATCTCATTCAAATATGAAGGAGAAATCAAAAGCTTTCCAGACAAGCAAAAGCTGAGAGAAATCAGCACCATCAAACCAGCTCTCCAATAAATGCTAAAGGATATTCTCTAGACAGGAAAAACAAAAAGGGTGTATAAACCTGAACCCAAAACAGTAAAGTAAATGGCAACGGGATCATACTTATCAATAATTACCTTAACATAAATGGGTTGAATGCCCCAACCAAAAGGCAAAGACTGGCTGAATGCAGTCTTTCAAAATACAAAAACAAGATCCCTATATATGCTTCCTACAAGAGACCCACCTCAAAACAAGGGACACTGACAGACTGAAAGTGAAGGGCTGGAAAAAGATATTCCATGCAAATAGAGACCAAAAGAAAGCAGGAGTGGCAATACTCATATCCAGTTGAATGCCTCAACCAAAAGGCAGACTGGCTGAATGGATACAAAAACAAGACCCCATATACGCTGCCTACAAGAGACCCACCTCAAAACAACAGACACATACAGACTGAAAGTGAAGGGCTGGAAAAAGATATTCCACGCAAATAGAGACCAAAAGAAAGCAGGAGTAGCAATACTCATATCTGATAAAATAGACTTTAAAACAAAGGCTGTGAAAAGAGACAAAGAAGGCCACTACATANTGATTTTCTTGCATTGATCACTGAAGAAGGCCCTCTTATCTCTTCTTGCTATTCTTTGGAACTCTGCATTCAAATGCTTATATCTTTCCTTTTCTCCTTGGCTTTTTGCCTCTCTTCTTTTCACAGCTATTTGTAAAGCCTCCCCAGACAGCCATTTTGCTGTTTGCATTTCTTTGCCATGGGGATGGTCTTGATCCCTGTTTCCTGTACAATGTCACATACCTCATTCCATAGTTCATCAGACACTCTATCTATCAGATCTAGACCCTTAAATCTATTTCTCACTTCCACTGTATAATCATAAGGGATTTGATTTAGGTCATATCTGAATGGTCTAGCGGTTTTCCCTACTTTCTTCAATTTGAGTCTAAATTTGGCAATAAGGAGTTCATGATCTGAGCCACAGTCAGCTCCCAGTCTTGTCTTTGTTGACTGTATAGAGCTTCTCCATCTTTGGCTGCAAAGAATATAATCAATCTGATTTCGGTGTTGACCATCTGGTGATGTCCATGTGTAGAGTCTTCTCTTGTGTTGTTGGAAGAGGGTGTTTGCTATGACCAGTGCATTTTCTTGGCAAAACTCTATTAGTCTTTGCCCTGCTTCATTCTGTATAGAGCTTCTCCATCTTTGGCTGCAAAGAATATAATCAATCTGATTTCGGTGTTGACCATCTGGTGATGTCCATGTGTAGAGTCTTCTCTTGTGTTGTTGGAAGAGGGTGTTTGCTATGACCAGTGCATTTTCTTGGCAAAACTCTATTAGTCTTTGCCCTGCTTCATTCTGCATTCCAAGGCCAAATTTTCCCCAGGTGTTTCTTGACTTCCTACTTTTGCATTCCAGTCCGTTATAATGAAAAGGACATCTTTTTTGGGGTGTTAGTTCTAAAAGATCTTGTAGGTCTTCATAACACCATTCAACTTCATTTTCTTCAGTGTTACCGGTTGGGGCATAGACTTGGATAACTGTGATATTGAATGGTTTGCCTTGGAGACAAACAGAGATCATTCTGTCATTTTTGAGATTGCATCCAAGTACTGCATTTCGGACTCTTTTGTTGACCATGATGATCTTGTAGGTCTTCATAAAACCGTTCAACTTCAGCTTCTTCAGCATTACTGGTTGGGGCATAGATTTGGATAATTGTGATATTGAATGGTTTGCCTTGGAGACGAACAGAGATCATTCTGTTGTTTTTGAGACTGCATCCAAGTACTGCATTTCAGACTCTTTTGTTGACCATGATGGCTACTCCATTTCTTCTGAGGGATTCCTGCCCACAGTAGTAGATATAATAGTCATCTGAGTTAAATTCACCCATTCCAGTCCATTTTAGTTCGCTGATTCCTAGAATGTTGATGTTCACCCTTGCCATCTCTTGTTTGACCACTTCCAATTTGCCTTGATTCATGGACCTGACATTCCAGGTTCCTATGCAATACTGCTCTTTACAGCATCGGATCTTGCTTCTATCACCAGTCACATCCATAACTGGGTATTGTTTTTGCTTTGGCTCTATCCCTTCATTCTGTCTGGAGTTATTCCTCCTCTGATCTCCAGTAGCATGTTGGGCACATTAATGATCTGGGGATTTTCTCTTTTGGTATCCTATCATTTTGCCTGTTCATACTGTTCATTGGATTCTCAAGGCAAGAATACTGAAGTGGCTTGCCATTCCCTTCTCCAGTGGACCACATTCTGTCAGACCTCTCCACCATGACCCACCCATCTTGGGTTGTCCCGCAGGCATGGCTTGGTTTCATTGAGTTAGAGAAGGGTGTGGTCCTAGTGTGATTAGATTGACTAGTTTTCTGTGAGTATGGTTTCAGTGTGTCTGCCCTCTGATTCCCTCTTGCACCACCTACCATCTTACTTGGGTTTCTCTTACCTTGGGCGTGGTTTATCTCTTCACAGCTGCTCCAGCAAAGCACAGCCACTGCACCTTACCTTGGAGGAGGGGTATCTCCTTACCCCTCGGTAGTGAGTTAGATTTCCAAAATCAAGTGAATACATTTTGTGAAACTGAAAAAAAAAAAAAAACACAAAAAATGCTACCCATGATAATTACATCAAAAGTTGATACTCCCCTCAATATAGTTTGATCTGGACATTTCACATGTGATTTCTCCACTTATATACTTAGTCCTTAGGCAAATATGTATGTTTTCATGACTTCTTAAGTAGTATATTTTATAGATAAACAATATATTCCAAAATGAAGGAAACAATAAAATCATAACACAATATCTTCAGGGTGACATAATTTATAACATATGTATCTAAATACAGATTTTTAATATGTATGTATACACATGAACTGTATTATAACAACATTTAAATTATACATACAGGACAAGATGTAAGTAGTGTAAATTGTGTGCATTTTAAGTTGCTTAGAAATGTATTCCAATTAAATTATGCAAAAGCATATATCATATATGGTTTTAAACTAAGTTTTCTATTAACTATATTGAATTTTAGTTATAATTTTAATAGTCATCTTTAATGTAGGTGAATACAGAAATAAATGCAAACTCAAGTCAACAGATGATTCTCATACCATCATTTATTTCTGAATATAGTCTTAATAACCTAATTTTTGATTGACAATTAGTTTCATAGATTCTTTTTTAGGAAAAGTCAGGTCTTTAGTTGAGACCGAGAATTATCTTATCATCATTTAGTGACAATGCATAATGAAAAGAATATCAGTGTAATATCAAGAGAGATTTTTATGAACTTTCATCTGGAACCTATTACAATTCATTTGAAGAAACTGACATGTAGCATATTACTGCAATTTACCTTCTTGCAAATGAGAATGAAACTTAGCTTCTAAAACTTATTGAAGAATTCAGTTCAGTTCAGTCGCTCAGTTGTGTCCGACCTTTGCGACCCCATGAATTGCAGCACACCAGGCCTCCCTGTCCATCACCATCTCCCGGAGTTCACTCAGACTCACATCCATTGAGTCAGTGATGCCATCCAGCCATCTCATCCTCTGTCGTCCCCTTCTCCTCCTGCCCTCAATCCCTTCCAGCATCAAAGTCTTTTCCAATGAGTCAACTCTTTGCATGAGGTACAAATCAAAATCAAGGCAAGACAAAGAAGTTTGGAGTCCCTGGTCTAACAGTAATGTGGGGGAATTACTTGTGAACCACAAAATGATGCAGTTATGATCTTCTATGACAACAGCAGCATCTTCAACAGCTATGATTAGAAGCTTCTCAGAACCACAGCATGACAGCTTCAGTAAGTAATATTTTGTGAGTTTAATCTTGTTTCTAAATAATAAAATTCTCATGATATTTTTCATAAGGCTATACTTTAAAAGAAAACATACATTAAAAAATATATATATATATATATTTTAAACTCCTTCAACTTTAAGTACACTGTCTCACAGAAAGAACCTATTAATAGTTTAGATATTCTGACAAACTCAACTTCAGTGAAGTGTGATTTATAAGGCAGAAAGGTTAGGGTACTTTAATTGATTCAACAAGTACAGGTCAAATATCTATGAAGAAGATACTTAACCCACTTGAAACTCATTTTCTCAAATTTAGGAAATTTAGATTCCATGAAAAGAAATGAAATGATGGCTTGGAAATGCTGTTTCTAGAACACAGCAGTCAACAAATCTCCCTTCCTCTTCATTCACCTCATCTTTGTCCCCTTCCCCACAGTTCTGTTTCTCTAACACACATATACACAAACACAAACACACCCAAGGCTTGATGGAGGAATAAATGAAAAACATACTTTTTTCCAATTATATGAAATGTATTGGTTATTTCTATTACAAATATGATAACAAAGTAAGGCATAAAAGACCAATTACTCAAAAAGTAACTGTATTCCTTATATGTGTGTGCTCTACTTAGTTGCTCAGCTGTTTCCGACTCTTGTGACCCCATGGACTGTAGCCTGTCAGGCTTCTCTGTCTATGGGGATTCTCCAGGCAAGAATAGTGGAGAGGGTTGCCACTTGTTATTCTAGGGTGTCTTCCCAAGCCAGGGGTCAAACCCATGTCTTTTGGGTCCCCTGCATGGGTAGGCAGGTTCTTTAACACTTCATCACCTGGGAAGTTACATACTTTACATGCATACTTAATATTAGAAAGTTATATGGACTCTTTTATATTTTAATCTTTTTATGTAAAACTGTGACCTGTCTTTTTCTTTTATTTTTATTTTCCTGTTTAAAATGAATGATCCTGAGAGCTTCTCTCTGTAACCTCTCCAACAAACTTCTATAACCTTTATCAAAGAGTCATGAGAGTGAGGAGGAATAAGATCCATAGTTAATGAAGACCACTTAGAGACAACCTGGATGCTTTCCAAATCTTACATATAAAGATATAACTTTCCTTTGTTTCAATTTTCTATTAATAAAAAAGATTTTATATTTTCTTTTTCATTTATTTGTTAAATTTTTGCATTGGTATGGAAACTATAATGACTTCTTTTGTAAATTTAATGTGATTTTATTTTTAGTATACAGATATTTCAGGGATAATGTTATACAATGATGATGTACACCTTCCAAGGTACGAATCTCAGATATATGTCTAACAGTATAGAAACCTCATTTAGTATGGCCTCTGTTGAATTTAGAGCACCACTGTGACAGTCACAAGCCATTTATGATGGAACTACATAGATCTTCACTAACACTGTGATAAATGAAGCTGTCTGAATTCCTCTGCACTAATATGGAGACTGAAAAATAAGCTGATAAAAGTCTAATTTAAATTCAGCAACTAATAAAATAGGATAAAATTTTAGTAGTGAAAAAAATTTTTCAAATGTGATATGTGAAAAGTCTGTTATTTTGCATCTCATTTATGTAAAAGGGAATGGTATGCTAGAAGTTTAATCTATGACTATAATAACTTGTGGCAGATAGCTTAAGTGGAATTAATAATGTTTTATTTTTTTATAGAATAACTTGTAACCATTTTTTTAAATAAAAGAATAATTTTACACATGTATTCCCAACTATTTAAGAACAAATGATTTTGTATTGAAAAGCTATTTCTATGATAAATTATACCAAACATTTTTCATATTTTAATTAGCATTCATGTCTCCAATCCAACAAATATTTATTTAAAATGCATATTTTTGTTAATTTTTTAATTGAAAATAATGTCAAAAAAAGTAATGAATATCAATCGATTCTTTTGATTTGGGGTCAGTCAAATTTATTCACATATTAAATTAATCTCTCTCACATACACACATAAACACAAATAAACACACACACACACACAAGAATGAATTCAAACTGAGTAAACATGTTTACAGTGGAAGTTTCGGCTACTGATATCAAGTTAATAATTGATTAATAGTCAATTAACTGAAATTCTCCAATCAGTGAGGAAAATATGATAATACATGGTCATAGTATACTGAACATTCATTTAGCTTTTATATTTCTACCAAATCATTTGCTTTTTCCCTAAAACAGTTCATGTCAGTTGTTTTTGATATTATCAGTATGAAACTGATTTTATTCATATATATTACATAAACAATTGAATCAGGCATTACATATCAACTGAAAATAAATACAAAGGTAGAATTCATTTTTTATTGAAATGGTCATATTGTTAGTATTTGATAAAGATGAAGAGGTTTCCCAGGTGACTCAGTGATAAAGAATCCACCTGCTAAGCTGGAGACATGGGTTCTATACCTGGGTTGGGAAGATCCCCTAGAGAAGGAAATGGCAAACCTCTCCAGTATTCTTACTTGGGAAATTTCAAGTCCCACAGAGAAACTTGGCAGGCTAGAACCCATGGGGTTACAAAGTGTCAGGTACAGTTTAATGATCAAACAACAACAAAAGAGGAATAGCTCCCATCAAAAATTCTAGATAATAATTATAAGGAAGGCTACAATAACGATGTTTTTTCAATGAGGGCAACATCAGCCATAAACAGACTTGACTGGTTCTTGGAAAGATGTGGAAAAGTTACAATTTTACATATAAACCAAAAAGTATGCATGCTGTATATAAATATTAGTATATGCTTCATATTAGAAGTTCAGAGGAAATTAGGGAAAATGTCCACAAAGCATCCTTAGGAGGAAAAGAATTTTTTTTTTTTTTAATGTTGAGAAACATTTATCTAAAAATGGTTTTTAAACCTTTAAAATACAATAGTACAGAGTACATAGTACTTCAAGTACTCTGTTAACTGTCTTGTTTTCTTACATTATAATGAATCAAATCAAAATCTTAGATGATGAATATGGTTGATGTTTATGTAAAGGCATTACTCAAAAATCAGTGTGTAGACCCACACTCTAAAGAAAGCTGTTAAAGATTTAGGTGCCATCATCTGGACAATCTAACAGAAATTTAAGAACCAAATTTGATAGTTTGATTTATTTTAGTCCCATAAATAAATCATCACTAATTTTTACTCATCTTAGCCATTACATACTTCACTAATCTAATCATTTCTAATCTTGGCAATTGTTACCTCCCATATCCAATTTTTGAAATCTGCATTTCCTGCATTTTGTTTTGTTTCAATTCAACTCCATTTCACTCAAGCACAGTTCCCTTTCCCCACAGCTCAGGTATAATTAGATTTTAATTCTGGTTGAACTATAGATTCATATTCAGTATTAAAATTATGATAGCAATCTGAATTTTACTTACATGAAGTATCTGATAATATTATTTTCCTTTTTAGCAGAAATTCATGATTTCCCCAGACTTAACAGTTTTCTGGAAGCAGAAGTCTGAAATCATGCCCCTGGGAAGGCTCAAGGTAACCCTTTTTATGCTTCACCAGTTGCTGGTGATGCCTGGTGGTCCTTGGCTTGGAGTAGCGTAACTCTAGCCTTTTCCTCTATTTTCACATAGCCTTCTTTCATACGCCTCTGTGTCTCAAGTTTCTCTCTATTTTCACCCTAAATCCAAAATGAGCTTCTCTCAAGATTATTAACGTAATTAATCTGCAAAGATCTCACTTCCAAACAGGTCACATTCATAGGTTACCAGTGTAAGTTCTTGCACAGATCTTTGAGTAACACAGTTCAAACCACTACAATATCTGCAGCTTCCCTGGTGGCTTAGACAAGTAAAGAATCTGCCTGCAAAAGAAGATCCTCTGGAGAAGGGAATGGCTACCCACTCCAGTATTCTTGCCTGGAGAATTCCATGGACAGAGAAGCCTGGCAGGCTACAGTCCATGGGGTCATAAATTGTCATACAAAACTGAGTGACTAACACTTTCATTTTTCACACAACATCAAATGTATATAATTGCATTAGGAGTTTGATCAATTTCATCATTTTAAGAAAATCTCTTCCAGGGCCTCCAAACTGCCCCAATCTGGAAAATTGGTTCCCTAGGCCAGATTTCTGGCTCTTATTTTGGGAATTCCATTCACAGTCATCTGGGGAATTGCCTTCATCTCTGTCTTGTGTTGAGATTTTTTGTTCTGAATCTGATATCTTACATGGCTTACTTTCTTCAGTTTTTATATAGCAGTTTCTCCAATAGCTCCTTGATAAAGATAAAACCATGAGATTTTGTATATCTAAACATATTTTAATTTTACACTTACCTTCATCTGTTAAGTGTAGCAAAGCATGAATTTATAAGTTAGATAACATTAAGTAGTGGGATGGCTCAGATGGTAAAGCATCTACCTGCAATGCGGGAGACCCAGGTTCGATCTCTGGGTTGGGAAGATCCCCTGGAGAAGGAAATGGCAATCCACTCCAGTATTTTTGACTGGGGAATCCCATGCACAGAGAATCCTGGTAGGTTTACAGTCAGTCCATGGGGTCGCAAACAGTCAGACACGACTGAGCGACTTCACTCACTTTAACTTTCAGATGGCTCCTGGTTGCCTATTCATCACCTAGAGCCAAAGTTCTGAGGTTTGCCCCAGATAGGAACAGGGTGTGCTGGTGATAATGACACCATCACTATATTACATTCTAAAATTCCCTGGAAGGGATTCGGTCCAGTTTATTTATGTTATTTATTAAAACTGCATTGTCTGATGCTCTGCACCTCGGTTTAGTTATTATATGAGACCATGCACCCTGAACTTCCCTGAGACTGAGATGTCTCACATGTCTTGACAAGTTTGGGATCTGGATCCTGTGTAGCTTGAAGAGAGAACCGTAGGAACTTTGCTTGCATGTTCCATCCTCTCTGCTGCTCATTTATGCATCCTTCCTTTGATGTTAAACATCCAGTGGCTGTAATTAAACTTCTGTGAGCAACTACCTTATTAGCCTTTTATGAATCCTGTTGACTATCCAAATTGCTATAGATATTTCTAACATTTTGGAAACACATACCCCATTTTCTAATTTCCATTTTTTATTTTGTTCCATTGTGAGAAATGTTTTTGAATATTCTGATTCTTTATCTTTCACTAAGAACATCTTATTATGCTTGAAACAGGTAGAATCAAATTTTGATGTCAGCTGATCTGCAACACCAGGATGATGTATTCATGTAGGATTACTTTTATTCATTCAGCTAAGAACTTGGATACAAAATTCTGTTCTTCACATTGATAATATGATTTCAGATTATATATTTGATAATGTCATCTGGTCTACTATTAGTTTTATGATATTCTGGAATTTCTATTTGTTAGGCTTTTGAGTATCAGGTCTGGTTCTGTATATTTCTTAAATTAAAAAAAATTTCCATATATATATATATATACACACATATATATATTTGTATGTATGTTTGTTCAGCTCAGTTCAGTTGCTGAGTCATGTCTAACTTTTTGCGACCACATGAACCACAGCATGCCAAGCCTCCCTGTTCATCACCAGCTCCCAGAGTTTACACAAACTCATGTCCATCCAACCATTTCATCCTCTGTTGTCCCCTTCTAGCATCAGAGTCTTTTCAAATGAGTCAGCTCTTCTCATCAGGTGGCCAAAGTCTTGGAGTTTCAGCTTCAACATCAGTCCTTCCAACGAACACCCAGGACTGATCTCCTTTAAGATGGACTGCTTGATCTCCTTGCAGTCCAAGGGACTCTCAAGAGTCTTCTCCAACACCACAGGTCAAAAGCATCAATTCTGCAGCACTCAGCTTTTGTTACAGTCCAACTCTCACATCCATACATGACTACTGGAAAAACTATAGCCTTGACTAGACAGACCTTTGTTGAAGTAATGTCTCTGCATTTTAATATCTTGTCTAGGTTGGTCATGGGCTTCTCTGATGGCTCAGGCAGTAAAGCACCTACGTGCAATGCGGGAGACCTGGGTTCAGTCCCTGGGTTGGGAAAATCTCCTGGAGAAGGAAATGGCAAGCCACTCCATTACTCTTGCCTGGAAAATCCTATGGGTGGAGGAGTCTGCTAGGCTACAGCCCATGGTGGTGCAAAGAGTCAGACACAACTGAGTGACCTCACTTTCACTTTCACTTTCAGGTTGGTTATAACTTTCCTTCCAAGGAGTAAGCATCTTTTAATTTCATGGGTGCAATCACCATCTGTAGTGATTTTGGAGCCCAAAAAATAAAGTCAGCCACTGGCCATGAAGTGGTGGGACCAGATGCCATGATCTCAGTTTTCTGAATGTTGAGCTTTAAGCCAACTTTTTCACTCTTCTCTTTCGCTTTCTTCAAGAGGCTCTTTGCTAAGTTGCTTCAGTCGTGTCCAACTTTTTGTGACCCCACGGACTGCAGCCTACCAGGCTCCTCCATCCATGGGATTTTCCAGGCAACAGTGCTGCAGTGGGCTGCCATTGCCTTTTCCAAGAGGCTCTTTAGTTCTTAATTTTCTGCCATAAGTGTAGTGTCAACTGCATATCTGAGGTTATTGATATTTCTCTCGGCAATCTTGATTCTAGCTTGTGCTTCTTCCAGTCCAGCGTTTCTCATGATGTACTCTGCATATAACGTAAATAAGCAGGGTGACAATATACAGCCTTGATGTACTCCTTTTCCTATTTGGAACCCGTCTGTTGTTCCATGTCCAGTCTAACTGTTGCTTCCTGCCCTGCATACAGGTTTCTCAAGAGGCAGGTCAGTGGTCTGGTATTCCTATCTTTTTCAGCATTTTCCACAGTGTATTGTGATTCACGTAGTCAAAGGCTCTGGCATAGTTAATAAAGCAGATGTTTTTTTCTGGAACTCTCTTGCTTTTTTTATGATCCAGTGAATGTTGGCAATTTGATCTCTGGTTCTTCTGCCTTTTCTAAAACCAGCTTGAACATCAGGAAGTTCACAGTTCACGTATTGCTGAAGCCTGGCTTGGAGAATTTTGAGTATTACTTTACTAGTGTGTGAAATGAGTGCAATTGTGCAGTAGTCTGAGAATTCTTTGGCAATGCCTTTCTTTGGGATTGGAATGAAAGTTGACCTTTTCCAGTCCTGTGGCCTCTGCTGAGTTTTCCAAATTTGCTGACATATTGAGTGCAGCACTTTCACAGCATTATCTTTTAGCATTTCAAATAGCTAAACTGGAATTCCATCACCTCCACTAGCTTTATTTGTAGTGATGCTTCCTATGGCCCATTTGAGTTCACATTCCAAGATGTCTGGCTCTAGGTGAGTGATCACACCATCATGATTATCTGGTTCATGAAGATCTTTTTTGTACAGTTCTGTGTACTCTTGCCACCTCTTCTTAATATCTTCTGCTTCTGTTAGGTCCATACAATTCCTGCCCTTTATTGTGCTCATCTTTGCATGAAATGTTCCCTTGGTATCTCTAATTTTCTTGGATATTTCTAGTGTATTTTTGTAATTTTATACAAAATAATTATTTTACATAATAATTTTGTATGTATATGCAAATATATGTATATATAAATATACAAAATATACAAATATATATTTTGTATATACAATAAATGTAAAATATATTTGTAGCTTTAAACAGAAATTCTTCCAGTTAAAATGTATATTATTTTAACTATCATAAAATTGCTTAACATGTGTATACCTGTGGCGGATTCATGTTGTTGTATGGCAAAACCAATACAACATTGTAAAGTAATTAACCTCCAATTAAAATAAATAAATTTATAGTAAAAAAATTTTTCCTTTGGGTATTCTTTTATGTAGCATCCAGTTTTAAATAGCTTATGCTACCTCTTTATGAGAATATTTTTGGGAAGCTCAGCTTCTGATTAAAAACTTGTTGTTCAGTAGCTATGTCATGTCCAACTCTGTGACCCCATGAACTGCAGCAGGCCAGGCTTCCCTGTCCTTCACTAGCTTACTGAGTTTGCTCAAATTCATGTCCTTTGAGTCAGTGATGCCATCCAAGCAGCTCATCCTCTGTTGCTTCCTTCTCTTGCCCTCTATCTTTCCCAGCATCACTGAGATATGATTTTTCATATCTGACCACAGGCAGTCACCAAGCTCATCAAGTCTTTACCTAGCAGAGCTCATGCTGCCCTCCCCAAACATTTGGTGCACAGCTCAGGTACCAGTCTATGGAGAGAGTTGCAGTCGATGACTTAGGCCAATCTGGCTGGCTATGCTGTTTATGAATCTGCTTTTCCAGCCCAGGCACCTTTACTCCTGGATTTCTCTAAGACTTTGCCTGATGTCTTCCAGGATCTCTGTTGAAACCTCCTAGTGTAGGGAGGAGGGAAACTTTGAAGATATTTTCCCTTCTCCGACTGAGTACCCTCTACTTTCCCATTCCAAGCCCTCCATCTTGTCCTTCTCCAGGCCTCTAGGTGCATGAAACTGCTGGAGGCTTTCGTTAGGGCTCCCTCAATATTGAGAGGGCCTGATATCTGTGTGGACCTACCTGACCCTCCTCCAGGCTCAGGGTCCATTCTGTTTGGGCAATGCAACATGAGGAGTCAGCTTTTTCTCCCTTTTTAACTGCTTGCTTCTACCGTCCCAGTAAGTGATTAGAGGCACAGAACTTTCATTTCTGTCTTACTGCTTTAATTGGCTATTCAGACATCTGACGGTTCCGTTTCTGCCAGCTCAGCTACGTTCCTGACAACTTGAAATATGTGCTTGGAAATTTCCTTACTTAAGAAGCCTAATGTCTTACTGGTCACAGTTTTTTCTATTTGCTTGGATGAGTCACAGAGATCTACCCATGGTTTCAGGTGATATTTATGAGATAAATATCGAAACCATTAAAAGCTTTGTGTATGAGTGGAGGTTTCCAGTTAAAGTCTTTACTGCAGAGTATACAGGTTCTTCTTTCATTGGAGTATCCAAGATGGTCATATTCCAAAGAGAAAGTTATCAAAGTCTATTGACTTGGGAGCAAAGACATTGCTGACAGTGATTTTGAAAATCAAGATCAGCATAAGGCCAGGTATCTAATCATTTAATATGAGAACTCTCACATTAAACTGCTTTCAGTTTTGTCTCCCTGCTTTCAATATGCCTGATATCCTTCACATAGATACCAAGCACTAAATTCTCTCTAAAGAATAAATCCCCAACCTTTATTGATATGGAAAAGGGACAGTCTCAGGGCTGCCTGGAATATGCCACCAAGCTAAAGGACTTTTTTCTTAAAAATTATTTCAGACAGTTACTTAGATTTTCTTTTTTTTTTTTTTTCCTGCTTTCTTCTTCATTTTGGAAGGACAATGCTGAAACAGTATTGGTGTCACTTGGAAGTCCTGGTATGTGTGCGCTTAGTCGTATCTGACTCTTTGTGATCCCATGGACTGTAGTCCACTCCTCTGCCCATGCAATTTTCTAGGCAAGAATGCTAGAGTGGGTTGTCATGCTACTCTGCTCGGAGTTCTATGATGTCTTTATATCTCACTTTCCTCCAGTGTTAAGTCAATTAGCATTTCTGCTTTCTCATTTTTGCTGCTCACATTCTCCTTTCCCTGGTGGAATTACCTATTCAAACACACACACACACACACACACACACACACACAAGATTTGATTTAGTGAAATTTCTTGAATGAGTAAAGATTAAAAGGGGCCCTAAATCCAGCATGTTTAAGCAGAAATATTTGCATTCCTTATGTATTCACTTTTTATTTTAATACCAAACCATGTTGAAAAGGTAGAGAATGGCTTCAACATTCTATGAAATTTTAAATAATCTTTAGACCTTCTATTGCTGATGATATAGCACACATTGATTTCCAATTGTATCTTTCAACCCAAATCTATTGGGTTTATATTTAAAAATACTTCTCTTACAGTGTAGCTGTAGTTTCACAGCTGCATGCCTGTGCGCTCAGTCACTTCAGCCATGTCTGACTGTGGCCCGCCATGCTTCTCTGTCCATGGATTCTCTAAGCAAGTATACCAGAATGGGTAGCCATGCCTTCCTCCAGGGAATCTTCTTGAACCATGGATCGGATCTCTGTCTCTTGTTTCTGTTTTTATTTTTTCTTCTACTTCAATTTGGATATTTTCTATTGATCTGTTATTTAGTTTAGTCATCCTATTTTTCATACTGTCTGGTGTGCTATGGGACATTAAATATCTTTATAATCAGTTATTAAACAAGTATGTGAAACTTTTAAACAGATTGCTCTGTTGCAACAGTTTAAATTGCTTCTGCTTTTTCCTAACTTTTTCATAGTTCTCTTGAAGTATTTTATGCAAACTCTAATATCTGCATCATTTAGGAATGCAAGTATGTGGAGTCTTTTTGTTTGATTTTTGGTCATAATTTTATACCTTTTCACACACATGTGTGCTGGGAATTTTGTAGAAAAGAACCATAAAGTACATAGAGATGGCATTTTTCAAAAGATTCACTCTGTAAAAAAGAAAAAAAAAAGTGAATTCCTAATAGGATAAGGTTTATTCCATCTTGTTTGTCCTAGCATATTCTTCCCAGGGTTCTGGCCAACTGCTAGATCTTTTCTTCACACAAGGAAGACTGAATGGGATTTAACTTTGTACTGAAAGATTTTGAGCTTTGCTCATAGGGCTCTCACATGAAGAGCTTCAAATGTGGCAAATTCTTTGAAAGGATATCACATATTTGCTACAAATTCATTCCCTCCACCAAACTTGAGTACTCCTGACTTTGAATCTAAAGACATTTTCACATCACCATTGTGAAATGACATGTTTCTGCTCTATGCCTACCAGTAAACAATGTGAAGTGAAGTATGAAAATCACTCGGTCGTGTCCAATTCTGTGATCTCATGGACTATACAGTCCATGGAATTCTCCAGGCCAAAATACTGGAGTGGGTAGCCTTTTCCTTCTCCAAGACAACTTCCAGACCCAGGAATCAAACTGGGGTCCCCTGCATTGCAGGCTGATTCTTTACCAACTGAACTATTGGCTTTTCCAAATGCAAATTTCTGAGCCCAGGTTAAACAAAGCCAGCTATTTGGAAGTCATTAGGTACTTTCTCTGGAGAAGGCAATGGCACCCTACTCCAGTACTCTTGCCTGGGAAATCTCATGGATGGAGGAGCCTGGTAGGCTGCAGTCCATGGGGTTGCTAAGAGTCGGACACGACTGAGCGACTTCACTTTCACTTTTCACTTTCATGCATTGGAGAAGGAGGTGGTAACCCACTCCAGTGTTCTTGCCTGGAGAATCCCAGGGACAGGGGAGCCTGGTGGGCTGCCGTCTGTGGGGTCGCAAAGAGTCAGACACGACTGAATTGACTTAGCAGCAGCAGGTACTTTCTCCTTAGTAAGCACTGAGGAGCTAGGGGCATATGAGAGACAGCTATCCATGCCATCTACCATTTCATAAGGTAAACAAGGAATTGGGATATGAACAATCAAGAAAGCAGGACTGTCCTCAGATAGACAGATGCATATGAAAGAAACGTTAACAATCCTGGACCGTTGCACCTTCCCATACATTGTTGTTGAGTCATTAAAATTGTAACCCCAAAGACTGCAGCACACCAGAAGATCACTAAATCTCTTCATATGAGAAATACTGTTTTCTTAATTCACAATAATCTTTTGATATTCAGATTACCTGCCTCTTGTTACAAACTTGTGTATAGCCTGACTTCTCCTTCACATCCTCAGAGTCAGCCCTCTCAGTGTCTCCTGAGATAATATCTCCTGGTCTCAAGTTCTAACTTTCCCATGGAATAAAACCAGGGTGGGATGTATGGCAAGAGTAACATGGAAACATACGTTATCATATTTAAACAAGATAGCCAATAGGAATTTGCTGTACCACTCAGAGAACTCCAACCAGGGCTCTGTAACCACCTAGAGTGCTGGGATCAGGAGAAAGGTGGGAGAGAGGGAGGTTCAAAAGGGAGGGTACATAGATATACCTATGCCAGATTCATGATGATGTTTGACAGAAACCAACACAATACTGTGCCTATCTTCACATGATATGTTCCCTTGGTATCTCTAATTTTCTTGAAGAGATCTCTAGTCTTTCCCATTCTATTGTTTGCCTCTATTTCTTTGCATTGATCACTGAGGAAGGCTTTCTTATCTCTCCTTGCTATTCTTTGGAACTCTGCATTTAAATGGGTATATCTTTCCCTTTCTCCTTTGCCTTTAGCTTCTCTTCTTTTCTCAGCTATTTGTAAGGACTCCTCAGACAACCATTTTGCCTTTTTGCATTTCTTTTTCTTGGGGATGGTCTTAATCCATGCCTCTTGTACATTGTCACAAACTTCTGTCCATAGTTTTTCAGGTACTCTGTCTTTCAGATTTAATCCCTTGAATCTATTTGTCACTTCCATTGTATAATCATAAGGGATTTGATTTAGGTCATACCTGAATGGTCTAGTGGTTTTCCCTACTTTCTTCAATTTCAGTCTGAATTTGGCAATAAGGAGCTCATGATCTCAGCCACAGACAGCTCCTGGTTTTGTTTTTGCTGACTCTATAGAGCTTCTCCAAGTTTAGCTGCAAACAATATAATCAATCTAATTTTGATATTGGCCATCTGGTGATGTCATGTACAGAGTCTTCTCTTGTGTTGTTGGAAGAGGGTGTTTGCTATGATCAGTGTGTTCTCTTGGCAAACTCTGTTAACCTTTGACCTGCTTCATTTTGTATGGCAAGGCCAAATTTGCCTGTTACTCCAGGTATCTCTTAACTGCCTACTTTTGCATTCCAGTCCCCTATAATGAAAAAGACATCAATTTTGGGTGTTAATTCTAGAAGCTCTTGTAGGTATTCATAGAAACTTTCAACTTCAGCTTCTTTAGCATTAATGGTTGGGGCATAGACTTATTTTACTCTGATATTGAATGGTTTGCCTTGGAAACAAACAGAGATCATTCTGTCATTTTTGAGACTGCATCCAAGTACTGTGTTTCAGATTCTTTTGTTGATTATGCAGGGCTACTCCATTTCTTCTAAGGGATTCTTCCCCACAGCAGTAGATATAATGGTTATCTGAGCTAAATTCACCCATTCCAGTCCATGTTAGTTCGCTGAGTCCTCAAGTGTTTATGTTCACTCTTGCCATCTACTGTTTGACCACTACCAATTTACCTTAATTCATAGACCTAACATTCCAGGTTCCAATGCACATTTCTCTTTACAGCATGGAACTTAACTCCCATCACCATTTACACCCACAATGGGGTGGATGTTTCAGATTCTTTTGTTGATTATGCAGGGCTACTCCATTTCTTCTAAGGGATTCTTCCCCACAGCAGTAGATATAATGGTTATCTGAGCTAAATTCACCCATTCCAGTCCATGTTAGTTCGCTGAGTCCTCAAGTGTTTATGTTCACTCTTGCCATCTACTGTTTGACCACTACCAATTTACCTTAATTCATAGACCTAACATTCCAGGTTCCAATGCACATTTCTCTTTACAGCATGGAACTTAACTCCCATCACCATTTACACCCACAATGGGGTGGTTTTTTTGTTTGTTTGTTTTGCTTTGGCTTTGTCTCTTCATTCTTTCTGAAGTTATTTCTTCACTGATCTCTTGTAGCATATTGAACACGTACCAACCTGGGGAGTTCATCTTCCAGTGTCCTATCTTTTTGCCTTTTCATGCTTTCACAAGGACTCAAGGCAAGAATGAAGTGGTTTGCCATTCCCTTCTTCAAGAAAATTAGAGATACAAAGGGAACACTTCAGGCAAAGATGGGCACAATAAAGGACAGAAATGGTATGGATCTAACAGAAGTAGAAGATATTAAGAAAAGGTGGCAAGAATACAAAGAAGAACTATACAAAAAAGACTTTCATGATCAAGATAACTACGATGGTATGATCACTCACCTAGAACTAGGCACCCTGGAATGCAAAGTCAAGTGGGCTTTAGGAAGTATTACTATAACAAAGGTAGAGAAAGTGATGGAATTCCAGTTGAGCTGTTTCAAATCCTAAAAAATGTTGCTGTGAAAGTGCTACACTCAGTACGCCAGCACGTTTGTAAAACAGCAGTGGCCACAGGACTGGAAAAGGTCAATTTTCATTCCAATCCCAAAGAAAGGAAATGCAAAAGAATGTTCGAACTACTGAATAATTGCACTCATCTCACAAGCTAGCAAAGTAATGTTCAAAATTCTCCAAGTCAGGCTTCGGTTGTAGATGAACAGTGAACTTCCAGGTGTTCAATCTGGATTTAGAAAAGGAAGAGGAATCAGAGATCAATTGCCAATATCTGTTGGATCATTAAAAAAGAAAGAGAGTTCTGCTTTATTGATTATGCCAAAGCCTTTGACTTTTGGATCACAACAAACTCTGGAAAATTCTTCAAGAGATGGGAATACCAGACCACCTGACCTGCTTCCTGAGAAATCTGTATTCAGGCCAAGAAGCAACAGTTAGAACTGGACATGGAACAACAGATTGGTTCCAAATCAGGAAGAGAGCACCTTAATGCTGCATATTGTCGCTCTGCTTATTAAACTTCTGTGCAGAGTACATCATGTGAAATGCCTAGTTGGATGAAGCACAGGCTGGAAATAATATTGCCAGGAGAAATATCAATAACCTCAGATATGCAGATGATACCACCCTCATGGCAGAAAATGAAGAGGAACTAAAGAGCCTCTTGATTAAAGTGAAAGAGGAGAATGAATATGTTGGCTTAAAACTCAACATTCAGAAAACTAAGTTCATTGCATCCAATCCCATCACTTCATGGCAAATAGATAGGGAAACAATGGAAATAGTCAGAGACTTTATTTTCTTGGACGCCAAAATCACTGCAGATGGTGACTCCAACCACGAAATTAAAAGATGCTTGGTCCTTTGAAGAAAACTTATACCCAACCTAGGTAGCATATTAGAAAGCAGAGATATTACTGTGCCAATAAAGGTCCATCTAGTCAATGCTAAGGTTTTTCCAGTAGCCATGTATAGATGTAAGAGTTAGACTATAAAGAAAGCTGAGTACTGAAGAATTGATGCTTTGGAGCTGTGGTGTTGGAGAAGACTCTTGAGAGCCCCTTGGACTGCAAGGAGATCCAGCCAGTCAATCCTAAAGGAGATCAAACCTGAATATTCACTGGAAGGACTGATACTGAAGCTGAAACTCCAATACTTTGGCCACCTCATTTGAAGAGTTGACTCATTGGAAAAGACCCTGATGCTGGGATAAACTGTAGGCAGGAGGAGCAGGAAATGACTGAGGATGAGATGGTTGGATGGCATTACTAACTCAATGGACATGAGTTTGAGTAAGCTCTGGCTGTTGGTGATGGACAGGGAAGCCTAGAGTGTTGCAGTCCATGGGGTTGCACAGCAGACATGACTAAGAGACTGAACTGAACTGAAATGATGCAATACCATAAAGCAATTATCCTTCAATTATAAACAAATGAATTTAGTTAAAAACAAAACAAAACAAAAACTAACTCTCAGCTTTTAGGTTGTATGTATTTTTTTAGTCGACATCAACTAAAAGCTTCTTTCATGGTGCCCACAGTCTCCAGTGTGTTCCCCAAATATCCCATAGGGAAAACTATCTGTACAATTGTGGATGGTTTTGTCAGTGGAGTTTGTAATATCTTCAGTTCTGTCTCACCACAGCAAAAATTTGAAGTAATGGATCAACCAGTGTTACATCTCCATGTTAAGGCTCAATTTTATTTGATATGCAAAGGATAATACATCTTCAAGGTG
>SJXQ01006945.1:8858-29387 GCA_006408695.1 Aepyceros melampus | reverse complement strand
CTTCTTAAAAACTTAGGAAGTTCTTTCTTATATAAGATAGAAGTATGTGTTCTCAATGCATATTTTATAGTGACTTTTATTCTAAGCTAAGTAGCCACTAAGACTATATATAAAATATACATAATAAATATATAAAAGATACACTATTCAAATATATGGCTTCCAAGGTGATTCAGTAGTAAAGAATCTGCCTGCCAATGCAGGAGATGTGGGTCAGATCCCTGCGCCTGACAGATCCTCTGGAGGAGGAAATGGCAACCCACTCCAGTATCCTTGCCTGCACAATCTCCTGGACAGAGAAGACTGATGGGTTGCAGTCCATGGGGTCCCAAAGGTTGAGCATGAGTGACCAACACCACATGTAGATATATATGTGTAGTACTTAGTTGTCGAGTCATGTTTGACTCTTTGCGACCTCATGGACTGTAGCCCACCAAGCTCCCCTGTCCATGGGGATTCTCCAGGTAAGAATACTGGAGTGGGTTGCCATGCCATCCTCCAGGGCATCTTCCCAACCCAAGGATGGAACCCAGATCTTCCACATTGCAGGTGGATTCTTTACTGTCTGAGCCACCTGGGAAGATCTATAAATATAAATAATTACGTATTTGTTCTTTTGTTTTCATGATTCTTTTTCACTTGTAAGATACTTTGGAGAACGCGTGGACTGGATTTTATTCAGATTTTATATTTGTAAAGGGAAACTCAGTTTTATAAGCCAATACTTATGCTTGCCTATGAAGACCGACTGATTTTTGGGAAGAATGAGCTGCATGCCAGAGAATGCAAGACAACACATCTTTGATTCTACTATTGGTTTTTAACCTGCCCCATTGTCTTATGTCTTAGCCAAAAGGATGGAGAGTCTGTGGCAGAAACTAAAGAAAATGGAGGGATTCTGTTAAACTAATTTTTAAATGATTGATTAATAAAACTGAATGGAAAGAGAGAGGTGTTCTACATACAGATAGGCAAAATGGAGAGAGGCATTGGTGCTTTGGACTCCAGAGAACACAGAGCTCATGCAAGAACTTCCAGGGAATTGCCAGAAATAATTAAAGCAATTTTCCTTAAACCGCAGGGATTGTAATGGTAGATGAAAAAACAGCCTGTTGTTTATTATCAGTCTTGGGCTTCAGGCTGATACAGTTTTAGGAAACACAGGATAGAGTTGTATCATATCACTTGGCATTGCTCTTCCCACATAGGGGGCATTCAAAAATGTTCACTGGAAAAGTGTTCTCTAATATCTGTGGACTTCCCTGGTGGCTCAGATGGTAAAGTGTCTGCCTACAATGCGGGAGACGTGGGTTCAATCCCTGGGTCAGGAAGATCTCCTGGAGAAGGAAATGGCAGCCCACTCCAGTATTCTTGCCTGGAAAATCCCATGGATGGAGGAGCCTGGTAGGCTACAGTCCATGGGGTTGCAAAGAGTCGGACACGACTGAACGAATTCACTCACCTCAGTATCTGTGGAGACTACAGCATTTCACCGTGGAATATCAAGTGAGCAAAGATGGAGGGGAAGGCAGGATCTGGACTTTGCAAGAAGCAGAAGGAAGAAAATTATTTAAAGTCCTTCCTGGGAGGTTTCTTCTGTCTGTACGTTCCCTCACCTAGCGGGAGACGTGGGTTCAATCCCTGGGTCAGGAAGATCTCCTGGAGAAGGAAATGGCAGCCCACTCCAGTATTCTTGCCTGGAAAATCCCATGGATGGAGGAGCCTGGTAGGCTACAGTCCATGGGGTTGCAAAGAGTCGGACACGACTGAACGAATTCACTCACCTCAGTATCTGTGGAGACTACAGCATTTCACCGTGGAATATCAAGTGAGCAAAGATGGAGGGGAAGGCAGGATCTGGACTTTGCAAGAAGCAGAAGGAAGAAAATTATTTAAAGTCCTTCCTGGGAGGTTTCTTCTGTCTGTACGTTCCCTCACCTCTACATCTGGCTGGCACAAAAGAATCTCTGCTTCTATCATTTGCCACTGTTTATATTTTGAGTCCCCAGAAAGTTCTCACATGAATTCTTTTCCCTCACCCTGGTGGATAGAACCCTCTATTTTCTTCCTCTTCTGATTTAAGTCACTCATCACTACTGTTCTGCCAGTGCTTGCTGTGACAAAAATGATGCTATGTCAGGCACCAGTGCTCTCAGAGCTGCCAGTGTGACTAATGTTGATGCAGCCCTGAGTTTTCTGGGTCCCAAAACACCAATGACTTTCACCACTTTGCACTTAAAGTGTAGAAGTCCTCTCTACCTTGTCAGTAGCTACTTCTATTGTGTAGATCCTTTTCTTCAGCTTAAAGAGAAATCTCCAAGAGAAAATGGCCCTGTGATTATCTCCATCCTTCCATCAAAGTCCCTGCCCTTTCACTCAGGGGTCTTTGAGGGGTGGTGGGTGATGGCCAGGTGAAGTAGGGTTAGTTCTTGGGCAGAGAAGATATGAAAACTTAGAATTTAATCTATTGCCACTTCAAGCTGTGTGGACTGAACAGCAAAGGAAACCTGTCTGCAGCTTGAGAAGGAAAAAGATTTGCAGAAAGAGATAGAGAGTCACATAGTGCTCATTTTCAAGTCTTGATTCATTTCTTAGTGGCTTTGACCAATTAAAGGCTATCGCACTTACCAGATGCTCATATTAGTAACCTTCTGGGATGAGACTTTTTCTTCCAAGTCAGGCTCCAGGCTAATGGAAAAAATAAAAACAGGAGAATGTTGCATTTCCCGCCCCTTAGATGTACAAGGATGAGAAATGGAATGGTTCTTGTGGAATGTATGGCTGGCTTAGTAAGAACTGAAGTGACTGCAATATGGACTTCCCTACAGTGAAATTTATAGCTCTTTGTAGCCTCTGGAACCCAATCTGGACAAGCTCCCTCCACTCTAGTAATAGTTACTTCATCCCCTTGTGGGTTTTCCAGTGGGAACCCTGGGGATAATGTACCTGACAGACAATTCTCCAGGAGATTCAGGGAATTATAAATGTGGAAGTTGTTAATAGGCTTTCAGGAAGGATTGTAATACATCATTCCCCCAAAAGGCTCTGAGACAACAAATATCAACTATTACATGAATAACAAATAACCTTTTCCGGCATGGGTTGACATTCACTAAATATAAGCTTTAACTTCCCTGCCTGCAGCACTCTGTCAGCAATACTGGCTGTCCTTGGACTTAAAATTTGTGATCTATCAATGTTGCCTGAGATAAGAAAGGACCCATTTGGGGGCAAAGGAGGTGAGACATCACATGGTCAGGACTCTCTTGTCTTATCAGATATCCATCCCTGCGAAGCACTCAGCTAATGTAACAGTGGAATGGTCTCTCTCTCTTTTTAATTTTGTTTGTTTTTGGCTGTGCTGGGTCTTTGTTGCTGCATGTGGGCTTTCTCTAGTTTCAGAGAGCAGGGGCTACTCTCTAGTAGTGGTGTGAGGGTTGCTCACTGCAGTCATTTCTCTTGTCACGGAACAGGGCTCCAGAATAAGGAGGCTCAGCAGTTGTGGCCACAGGCTTAGCTGCCCCGTGGCATATGAGATCTTCCCAGACCAGGGATTGAACTGGTATCTCCTGCATTGGCAGATGGATTCCCAAGTACTGGACAACCAGGAAAGCCCCTGGAAGGGCCTCTTAAAGCCTCAGGTAATGTGTGAGCTTAGAGGTAACACCCAGCAATGTGTGGATGCTGTACTCCAAGAGCTGTATATGCACAGAAAAATGACCAATATACAGCTGTGTTTTTCCACTGCTATAATGTATGTGGGTGTCCATTGCTCTGATGCTTTCTTATCCTGGCCCACCCTGGCCCCTCCTGGTGCCCCTCTCCTTAGGGGATATAAGAGACAGGACTGCTTTCCCTCTGCACACAAGTAAGAAGAGGCTGAGATAATGAGTGTTGGGAGAAGTTATCCTCATCCTCTTGGGAGAAAGAAACAGGAGCCACATGCCTGGGCTCTCTTCCTTCCCAGGATTCTCCCTTAATAAACGTGTCAGGTACTGTTTTCAAGATTTACATAAATTAACTTAAATCTCATAAGAGACCATGAGATAGGGACAGCTCTCAAGCCCATTTTGCAGACAAGGAAATGGATCTCTGAGAGCTTGACTTACTGTCAGTTGGTTGAGCCATGATTTTAATGAAACAGTCTGACTGCTGAGCCCAAGTGTGTACTTATTCTTCTGTGTTGACTCCCGTACACTGTCCACCTGCCTCACTAAGGGTCACCTCATCTGGGCTCTGACAGCTTCCCTTGCCCTCTGGGCTCTGAGATTGGCAGGGACTCTGTTGTGTTTCCCACACTCACTACAGGTGGTCCCAGGGTCTGAAGTGACAGGAGAGTTGGGCCTATGTTGGCTGATGGAGTGTGTTCGCTGGAGGTAGGGGAAGGGGGGCTCACATCTGGGCTGTGGGCCGTCAGCGGTGTTTGCATCCGGGTGTGAGCTGGGCTCTCCAGTTGCTGAAGGGGGAAGACCAGCAGGGGCCGTGCAGGATATTTCACAGCCTGAAACAGAGCCTCATGTGGACCTGAGGTCCCAGGGGTGTTCACTCTCCTTCCCATCTCACTGCCCTGACTGCTCTTCCTCCCACTGACTCCCTGGGAACATCTCTCCAAGGAGGGGTCTGGCCACAACCCCTGCTCACCAGCACTTCCTCCCACCCTGCCTGCTGCTCCCTTCTGGGGCCTCCTGGATGGAGCGAGAGGAAAGCAACTAGGATAGCCAGAGAACTTGACATTATGCTGTAAAGAGAAAGAAGCGTGTCTGTCTTTAAGGAAGGCAAGGGCTGCCTGAGGGGAGAACACTAAGTGGATTCCTCTGAGCTGTTAGACTGGAGGCCTTAGTATTCTGTTGGATGTTGGTAGGGGGCTGACCTCAGTTTCTTGAAACAAAGATGTTTCCAGCCCAGCTGCTTCCTTCACCAGAGATTGCAAGCAGGGAAGACAAGTAGAAAGTCAGCCAGCAAGATGGGGTTTTATTCTTCTGTGATCTAATCTCAGGAGTGATGTCCCTGTTGCCATATTCTACTGGTAGAAGCAGGTCACAGCTCTCACCCACACTCAGGGGAGGGGAGTCCACAAGGTGTGAACCCAGGAGGCAGGGACACTTGTGTGCATCTCAGAGTCTGTCTGCACAGGGACTTTCCAGGTGAGAGAAGCAGGAGCACGAGATAGTGAGCCCTACGCCCTGGACATGATCACACATGGGCTGCACATCACTGAACAATCTTTGTCACTGTGGGTCCACCTTGAGTAGGATAATCTGCAGAACTGATACAGTAAATCTCTGTTCAAACATTGAGAAAATTTCAGAGCATTTTCCAAAGTGGCAGCACCATTTTCTATTCCCACCAGCATGTTACATGCTTCCAATATTTCTGCAGTTTCCATGTGGCTCAGTGGTAAAGAATCCGCCTGCCAAAACAGGAGATGCAGGCAAAACAGGAGATGCAGGTTCGATCTCTGGGTTGTGATGACACCTGGAGGAGGAAATGGTTCAGTTCAGTTCAGTTCAGTAGCTCAGTTGTGTCCGACTCTGCAACGCCATGAGCTGCAGCACGCCAGGGCTCCCTGTCCAATACCAACTCCCAGAGCCCACCCAAACTCATGTCTACCCATTCCTATATTCTTGCCAGGATAATCCCATGGACAGAGGAGTCAGGTGGGCTATAATTTATGGTGGGGGCAAAGAGTTGGACACTACTAAGTGACAGAGTATGCATGCAGGCAATATCTCTACATCCTCCCTGATGACATGAATCTTGGTTTCTGGATTTTCAAGGAGGGGATGCCTCTTAGCTCCCCACGTGAATAAGCTCTGGCTTATATTTCCTGTTATAGCTCATAAACTTGAGAAAATCAGAGGTAAAGTTTTTCCAGATTTGACTAACACCCTAAGGATAAAAACATATTTTCTCTCGAGACTGCCCACATTTATATTTTGGCCTAAAAAATTATTTCCTTCATATTCAAGTATTTCCTTCCTTCAGAAGTTATGGAAACTTTTTATATTTTATCACTTTTATTTTGTTTCCCTGGAAGAAGCAGCCTTAAACCAAGCCCACCATGTTACTGGAAATGGAATCTCTATGACCTATTTCTTCACCCTTGCTATTTTTCTGGTGCCAGGGTAGGTCCTCCCTGCAAACAAGTCCACCTCAACAAATGGTAGTTTTATCTCTTCTGTGAGCCAGTGCTCATTTCTGAGATATTTGCTATCAGGTCACAATAAGACACACACAGACATTGAAAGTGAGTGTAAGCAAATAAACGTCTACCTTATTTCAATCCACACTGGTAATTGTCAGCATCAGATACTGACACAGGTATTTTTAAAGCCACGATTGAGGCTTTATCTCAGCAAGCACAGTTAGCAGCTGCTGAGAATGAAAAGTTCAAGGTGAAGCTGTCTCAACCATTCCAGAAAACACACAGACTACAAGAAGGGAGGGAACAGAAAGAGGCTGTTGAAACAGATGTGGCAGATGTGGAAGTGAAGGGCATAGAACTGGTCATGTCACAAGCAAATGTGTCGAGAGCAAATGTTGTCCCAGCTCTGAAGAACAACAGTAATGATATTGCAAATGCTAATATGGAATTAACCATCTGAAAAGAGGACTTTTTTTGGTGTTTCAAAAGAGTAAGTGCAGCTGGGTTTGAAATTTGTACTGTTTCTATCAAAAACATTTTGGCTTCTTGTTGGACGAAAAAAAAAAGAAAAAATATAATTGGATTTGTTAAGATAGTTGAATCATTGTCTCTCCATGGACCAAGTCCTCATGGTTCAGGTAGAGTTGTATTCAGGCACCTGAAAAATAGCAGAGTGAAAAGATAGGTGATGGGAGTCCATTTCCAGTAACATGGTGGGCTTGGTTTTAAGGCTTCCTCTTCCAGGGAAACAAAAGTAATAAAGTATAAAAAGTTTCCATATGTACAATACAAAGGAAATAATTGTTTTGGCCAAAATATAAATGTGATAGTTTGGTGAAATTAGTAGTTTGGTATCTGAACTAGTAATTTTTAAAGACTTTGATGGGAGTCACAAACTGATATGTGTATGTGTGTGTGTGTATACTGTATTTTATGTTGCTTTATATTCCTTTGTACATGAACATCTTACTGGAGAAAGTATCCATAATATTTATCAGTTTATCAGTTTGTTCAGTTTGTTCAGTTCAGTTCAGTTGCTCAGTCGTGTCGACTTGCTCAGTCTTTGTGAGTCTAGATCACTGGTCCAAATACTGAAATTTGTCACTTTTTCCCCATCCCTTACCCTTTCCTCTGGGACTTCCCCGGTGGCTCAGTGGTAAATAATCTATAATGCAGGAGACCTGGGTTCAACCCCTGGGTCAGGAAGATCCCTGGGAGGAGGAAATGGTGTCCCCACTCCAGTATTCTTGCTTGGAAAATCCCATGGACATAGGAGCCTGGCAGGCTATAGTCCATGGGGTCACAAAGAGTCAGACTGGACTTAAAGATTAAACAACGAAAACCCTCACTTCTATCTCCAAATCTATACCCACTTCCCAACTGAAGGGAATTTCACACGTAAACATTTTGGTCAGAGTCTGAGATCACCTACCTCCATGAAGGAGACAAGCTTGTTTCCTAAACATTTCTGCAGGTGGACATGGCACTAGGTTCCTCCAGTCACATGGACTCCAAATAAGGACACAATGAGACAGAAAGAACTAAGATCGTGGCATCGGGTCCCATTACTTCATGGCAAATAGAGGGGGAAACAGTGGAAACAGTGAGGCTTTATTTTTTGGGGCTCCAAAATCACTGCAGATGATGACTGCAGCCATGAAATTAAAAGATGCTTGTTCCTTGGAAGAAAAGTTATGACCAACCACGACAACTTATTCAAAAGTAGAGATATTACTTTGCCACCAAAGGTCCATCTAGTCAAAGCTATAGTTTTTCCAGTAGTCATGTATGGATGTGAGAGTTGGAGTATAAAGAAAGGTGAGCAGCGAAGAATTGATGCTTTTGAACTGTGGTGTTGACGAAGACTCTTGGGAGTCCCTTGGACTGCAGGGAGACCGAACCAGTCCATCCTAAAGGAAATCAGCCCTGAATGTTCATTGGAAGGACTGTGCTGAAACTGCAATACTTTGGCCACTTGATGCAAAAAATTGATTCATTTGAAAAGACCCTGATGCTGGGAAAGATTGAAGGTGGCTGGAGAAGGGGATGACAGAGGATGATATGGTTGGATGGCATCACCGACTTGATGAACATGAGTTTGAGTAACCTCTGGGAGTTGGTGATGAACAGGGAGGCCTGACGTGCTGCAGTCCATGGGGTCACAAAGAGTCGGACATGACTGCGAGACTGAACTGAACTGAACTGAGACAGAGAGGCTGGAATCATGCTGAAGGTTTTGATTTGCACAGCGTGAATCGTGGTAGTGTTAATGAGTTGCCAAGGGCAGTAGAGACATCAAGCCTAGCACCAGAGTCCATCCTCCAGCTAAGGGAGTGTCTGTTTTGTGAACAGTGGCTTCTGCTCCCCGTGCAGGGGCAGTAGTTCCCAGGTGGTTCCCCACCTGGGAGAGACTGTGGATGCTGAGCTGGCTGTGAATCCTCAGGCTGTTCTGTGACTTTTCCTGTAATAAAACAAAACCACAAATCTCACTCTCTTTCTCTCCTTTGCAACAAATTGAAATCCTTTTTCTTCCCACAAAGAACTTTATAAGAATATCATGAAGGGAAACTTCTCAGAGATTTTTTTCCCCCTCTGCTTTATTGAGATATGATTGATATAAAATATTGAGTAAGTGTACAACCTGTGATTTGATACTTTTCTCTATTGCACAATGATCAACAGCAGAACTTTAGCTTACACCTGTGTGATATCACATAATTACCATTTCTTTTTTGTGGTGAGAGCATTTAGATCTGCTCTCTTAGCAACTCAGAGACTTTATGATATCAAACCACTTTCTGAAATGTCCAGATCCCTATACTGCTTAGAAGAGAAAACATGTATCACCCAGAAAATGTCTTGACTTTTTCTTCCCATTTAAATGTGAATTTAAGCCCCTCCCCATCCTGATCACTTTCTGATCACAAGCTTCAGTGGATCCAAACCTGACTAAGCATGAGGACTGCTTGTCGGCTTCTTACAAAATACTCAGGTCTCCTCCCAGACCCAGCTTCTCAGAGTGTTGGGCATGGAGTCCAGGATTCCCTTATGAGCAAGTCCTACAGGGGAGGCTGATGCCCAGCCATGTGGGAATCCTGGTCTATATCCTCACTACTAAATCTGTGATCTGATAGTCAGCTGCATCAGCCGCAAACTTGTTATGAACGTAGATCCTCAGGCTCTACTCCCGACTGTCTAGATTTAATGAGAGGTCTAGGTGAGCACCAGCATCTCCAGCTGGGTCACCTCACCATTTCCTACAGTTTCCTTTAGTGCATCACTCACCCTTCACCTCCTGATTATGTTCAGCAGCCAGACTGAAGCTTCTAAAGAGTAGTCACAATGGATTGTGTTCTGTAAAAAGCATCTTATGGATCCACATCTTACTCAGACAACATCCACACCCTTGTAATATCATCCAGGTCTATATGATCTGGTGAAACATGGGATCTAATCTCAATTCCTCATTCCTCCAGCTGCACCTGCCTCCTGGCTCTTTCTTGAACACAGTCACTCTTCTGCCTTCATGCATTTGCACAGGAGATGGCCCTGCCCAGAGAGAACTTCCTCCCACATCTGTGTGGACATTCCTTCATGTCCTTCACATCTTTATGCAATAATCACCTTCTCAATAAGGCCCACACTAACCACATGATTAAAAGAGCCACCTTCCTTGTTCCTACACACATATGCTTCCTCAAAACACTTACTAACCTCTAAGGTAAACATTCCCTCACTTACTAGGCTCACTCTGCCCCTTCTCACCAGAACACACTTCACAAGGCCAGCAAGGTGTGTCTGTTGTTAGTTCACTGAGGTTTTCTAGATGCAAAAATAGCGTGTCATTTCTCTGGCACACAACAAATATCAGATGAATGAGTGATCAGTGTGGAGTGTCTCCCTGTTCTAGAGACTGTGTCTTTATTACTGTGACCTCAGGCCCCTTGCTCCCTCTTGGCCACTATAGCACAACGTCCATTAGCACTGACGTCCTGCTGCCTGTATTTTCCCCACAAGGGCTGGTCTCCCATCCCTCCCACACAGATCAGTCTGCACTCTAAACATAATGATATTTTCTCTTTAGAAAAGATGATGTCAGGTTTATAGGTCCTATATTCCAACCTACTGTAAATCTATTAGATGCTGCTTTAGAGCCAGCACTAGGATGACTAGATCTAAGGGCAAAGAGGGGGGACCAAGCGGCAGAGAAGGTAGAAATCGAGCAAGAATTAATTCAAGATGTGAAACAACTGGGTCTGTCCTCTATGCTAATCCCCAAATCTGGTTCCTTATAAAGGATGCAGGAAGAATGGAAAGAGGAATCCAGGAAACAGCCTTAGAGCTGGCAGAGATGAGAATTTCTCTCTTGATACCACTGAGTTCCTGTGTGCAGGGACCCCTTCATCTTGTGAGGATAATCATTAGTGAAAATGACTCCTGCTGCTGTCAGAGATGAGGACACCCAGGGCAGAATGAGACCAGAACTCTACACATGAAAAAGAATAGTCATTATTCAAAAATAAATGAAATAAGCAAAATATAAACACATAAACAGAAAGAAAGGCATGAAGGCAGGACCTAGCATGAGCTAGGCTGACCTAGTTATGGGAAGTCTTCACTGCCTATGGTTCTAGAGACAGAGCAAGGCCCAGGTGAGTTCTGAGTTCACAAGAACACAGGGCCTGGTGGGACAGGGAGCCACTGAAAGGACAAAGACAAAGCAGCTGAGAAGATGACCCAGCCAAGACTGACCACATCAAAGCCACGATACACTGACCACTGACGGGGCATAGGCCCTGACCAAGCTCAGCTCCTCACAGCCCCTTCCTGTCCCTCCTGCAACAGACTGAGCACCGCAAGCATAACAATTCAGTGCTTCCATGTACTTCCTCTCTCAAACTTTAGAAGCCTCTCCTTTGCTATCCCTACAATCCTTCACAGCACCAGTTGGAAAAAACATTCATATAAAGATTGTATTTTTAAAGGAAATATGACATAATTACTCAGTGCACACGAGTAAAGACAGCGATGGAGAGGGTCCAGCTCTGTCTCTGCTGGAACAGGGCAGTGGATCAGGGAGGAGAACACAGGTCAGGGTGGGGAGGTGGTGTGGTGGGCAGGGGTGGACCAGTCTCCCCACCTCCTGACATTATGCTAATAGGAGAACAGACACATTCAGATGCAGCTGCAGAAAGAGGGGTCCCAGGATCTGATGTCACAAAGTGGGATGGAGCATCACTCAGTCCCCACAAGGCAGCGTCTCACATTGTGAGAAAAAAGAATCAGGAACCAGTTCAGGTTGGTCATGTAAGGGCTGACATTCTCTAAGCCCCCTCACTCTCACAAGTCCCACTCAAAGATCCCCACCACCCAGTGTGTCCCCTCTGCCCCAACTCCTCTCCAATCTAGACGCCCCGGGGTCTCACCTTTAGGAACCATGAGACACACATCAGAGCCCTAGGCACCGTCACTGCCTGGAGAAGAACAAAACCAGGACGTGATCAGAACCCACAGGAGAAAAACTTAGAGAAGGAATTTTGAGGAGGGTCAGTCCCCCATGGCCTCCTGTCTGTACCCTCACAAGGCTCTCAGGAATCACATCCCTTCTGTACTTACTTGCAGCCTGAGTGTAGCTCCCTGCTTTTTCACCTGCAAGAAGAAAATATCACATGAGAGGCCATAGAGAATACTGAGTCATGAGATCCTAGAGGAACCTCCTAATCCTAGAACCCAGAGAACTTTCTGGAACTGTGGCCAAAATTCAGGACAAAATCAGGAGACTGAAGAAAGGTGCTGTTGGGGCAACTGGACCAACTGCCCTCCTGCAAGTCTGTCCTCAGCAGGGACCCTCGCCTCTGATCTTCATGTGCTGAGAGACAGGCCCCCTTATTGGAATTACAAGGTGAAAAATCTGTCTTTCATTTTCACGTGTACTTTACAAAGGGTCAGTGTTAGCATTAGCTCAGAATCCACATGTGTGTGTGGAGGGTACTTTCCAATAACCAGGTAGGTAAACTTTTACCTGGGTTTGAAACTCCAGTGAGACAAGGAAACTCAGATCCCTCCATCCCTTCCCTATCTGAGTGCTTCTTCCAGATCCCAGCTCCAGTGACCACGAGTAGAACCAGGCTAACAAGGATGCCTATGTTGGGGATGGCGAGCTGAGGAGGTTCTGTGGAGGAAAGAGAAGGGGCCCAGACTTCAGGTTTGAGTCCTGACCTTGCTGAAGGGGTCCAGAAAGGCTCCAGCTTTATCTGAGAAGAAGCTCCACCCCAGCTTCCTCCTTACTCCATCTCAGCGTGAGGATCTCTTGACGCCCCTTGTGCTGCACATTGCATGTGTATCTCTTCCCCTCTCCAGAAGGGCCTACTAGAGCTGCCCATTTCTGGAAGGTTCCATTCCCTGAAGGCCTGGGCTCTACAAGCTCCATGTCCTGGGTCTGGTCCTTCATGTCACGCTGCCAGGTCAGTGAGATCTCAGGGTAGAAGCCCAGGGCCCAGCATCTCAGGGGGACCTCATGGTTAGAGATGGGGTGCTGGGTCACATGTGTTTTTGGAGGGTCTGTGGAAGATGAATCAGAAAATTCCTGTCAGTGTTACCTCCATGGGTCCTGGAAGCAGCATCCTGTGACCATCCTGAGAATAAACAAGACAGTGGGTTTGAAAAGAAGCAGCACAAACACCAGATACCAGCCTGGACTCGGAGGTCTGGGCATGTTCTGGAGTCCTTGGAAAGTTCTGGAGTCAGGGTGAGAGCCAAGGTAGGAGGCACTATGTAAGGGAGTGAATACAGAGTAATGGTCCTGACTTGGGTGGAGGCTGAATGGCTCAGAAAAGCTGGAGTCAGGCCTCCAAACATGTTCTCAGGGTGAGACCTGGCCCTGAGAGACAGTCATGGTTCACAAGATGGCACCCAGGGGGAAGGGGTGCCACTGACCAGTTATCTCAGGGATGGGTTCCTGCTTCTTCCCCAGAGACTGGATTCCTTAATTGTCCTTCAGAGAAGTGGGGCCACTGGCGAGTCACTCTCTTGTACAGAATATGAAAACCTGGGTGGATTCTCCTTCTCCTGACAAGAAGCCAGGGCCCTGTTTCCATAAGGACCCACTTTCTTCTCATTGGAACCCAGGTCCAGCCTGAGGGGAGATCAGGGAGGCCCCACGCCCCTCGTACCTGCGCGCTGTGGTGTGTCCTTCCTGTTCTCCAGGCCTCTGTGGAGCCACCCTCCGCAGTCCCCATCTAGGTAGTTCCAACTGTGACCCGCAGCACGGCACTGCTCAAGCTTGAGTTTGGAGATTTGAGCCGCCCTGTCCGCTGCGGTCCAGGAGCACAGGTCCTCATTCAGGGCAAGGTAATCATTGCCGTCGTAGGCAATCTACCAAAACCCGAGGCACTAACTTTTCAAATATGCAATTATACCTCTTTTAGGAGAAGACTGGGAGATGGGTGTTTCTGTCTGTTCCCTCCACATTGAGCCCTGGGTGGGCGGGTGCAGGTAGCCAGTTACAGGCTGTTTCTTTCTTTGCTACTGTCCTGTTGGATCCAGGAGCGCAAGCCACTGAACCAGGTGATCAAGGAGTGTGCCCTCTGGCAGCAACCACAACACCTGGGCAGCCATACGTGTGCACAAACTCTTCACAGAGACACCAGTGACCTGGGGTGGGACAGAGGGAAGGCATGATGATGGCATCTGTTGGCTTCTCAGGTGTTTGGTGAAGATTACAGTTGACCCCTAGATATGTGTTAGAAGTCTCAGCTTTTAAGATAAGGAAATAGGCTTCTTTTAGGGACTAGCTGGAGGTTTAAGTCTGTGTCTGTGTGCTGTGCCCTGGAGAGATAGCCACAGTGAGTCTAGGTAAGCCTGCTTCTCAGTTCCTTACAGCCCCATGGATTTCATGGGCAAACTGCATTGACTCTCAGAGGTATGTTTTGGAGGCCCACGTCTCCAACTCTCACATCCATACATGACCACTGGAGAAATGGTGGCCTTGACTAGACAGAGTCAAGTTGCCAAAGAAATGTCTGCTTTTGAATATGCTGTCTCCGTTGGTCATAACTTTCCTTCCAAGGAGAAAGCGTTTTTAATTTCATGGCTGCAATCACCTTCTGCAGTGATTTTGGAGTCCAGAAAAATAAAGTCAGCCCCTGTTTCCACTGTTTCCCCATCTATTTGCCATGAAGTGATGGGACTGGATGCCATGATCTTAGTTTTCTGAATGTTGAGCTTTAAGCCAACTTTTTCACTCTCCTCTTTCACTTTCATTAAGAGACTCTTTAGTTCTTCTTCACTTTCTGTCATAAGGGTGGTGTCATTTGCATATCTGAGCTTATTGATATTCCTCCCAGCAATCTTGATTCCAGCTTGTGTTTCTTCCAGCCCAGCTTTTCTCATGATGTACTCTGCATATAAGTTAAATAAGCAGAGTGACAATATACAACCTTGACATACTCCTTTTCCTATTTGGAACCAGTCTATTGTTCCATGTCCTGTTCTAACTGTTGCTTCCTGACCTGCATACAGGTTTCTCAAGAGGTTGACCTTTAATATATTTACCTTAAAGTTTAGGTAGACACTGCCTAATTGGTTAAAAGACACTTACTCCTTGGGAGGAAAGTTATGACCAGCCTAGACAGCATATTAACAGCAGAGACATTACTTTGCCAACAAAGGTCCGTCTAGTCAAGGCTATGGTGTTTCTGGTAGTCATGTATGGATGTGAGAGTTGCACTATAAAGACAGCTGAGCGTAGAAGAATTGATGCTTTTGAACTGTGATGTTGGAAAAGACTCTTGAGAGTCCCTTGGACTGCAAGGAGATCCAACCAGTCCATCCTAAAGGAGATCTACCCTGGGTGTTCATTGGAAGGACTGATATTGAAGCTCCAATGTTTTGGCTACCTGATGTGAACAGCTGACTCATTTTAAAAGACCCTGATGTTGGGAAAGATTGAAGCAGGAGAAGAGGGGGACGACGGAGGATGAGGAGGCTGGATGGCATCATCGACTCAGTGGACATGAGTTTGGGTAAGATCCATGAGTTGATGATGGATGGGGAGGCCTGGGGTGCTGCAGTTCATGAGGTAGCAAGGAGTCGGACATGAGTGGTGACTAAACTGAACTGAACTGAATTGGTAACTCTGCGATCCCTAAAAGTTGGTTATGAATATTAGATAAAAATTAACTTGCATCTAAAATTAAGTATCTGATGAGTTCTTATTTCTACATGGAGAATTTTTTTTTTTTGCAATTGTATAAAAAAGTCTCAAGTGTTTAGTAAAATATCTAAGCCATTAAAAGAGGAGAGCTAAGATAACTGGGAAGTTTAGAGAATTATCTGAGCTCTGTCATTCATGAGAAGTTATAAAAGAGGCAAATTAAGTTTCCTCTTACATTCTCCTTGATATTCATTTTCCCTGAGGATTGTCATCTCTGGGCAGCTAGGCAACATCAGCTAATTAATGGTACAGGACAAACATTCCCCAGAGACTTCAGCCAGGTAAACCATTTTCACCAGACTAGTTTTGCTGCAGTTTCATACCAATCTCATGCTTTCATAATGAGCTCTCCATCATAGAGCCAAACATTATATTCAGAAGTAATCCTGAAAGTTTGAAATTGCCTTCCTATGTCATCCTACCAGCTAGACACAATGCTGATCTTCAGCACCCTGTGAAGGTATTTGAAGTATCAAGAGAAAGCATCTTCTTACTTAAGGAAAACTTAAGGATATTCCAATGTTGATAGAGTCAACTGATGCACTCACTGCATGCAACCTGCATCCTTAGTCTACATATCCAGGTTGCAATGTCCAGTACTGTATTAAAGGCAGGAACTGGAAATGAGGTATGGAATCAGCTTAGGACACTCACATAAGGTGAATAACACTGAGAGGACTGGAACTCTATCTCTGTGGTACTTTAGGAATTGGTAAGTTAGCTTGTTTTCAGTTGCAAGTGTTCTTTAAAGGTTACACTGAGTAATGTACATGTCAGCTGGTAAAAGAAACAGAAATTCCTACAGAAATTCACCAACTTTAAGAAGTTAACTGTTCCTTATGAAAGCCAACATTTTGTTCTTAGACATTTCATCCTATTGTAGTGTATTCATTATGTTTCAGTATGGATATTGGAGCAATTTAAATTCAGGATATTTGGCTGTCATAAAACATGTCCTTCAATAATTGAGTAATAGCATATATGTGAATGTGAACATATTAGACTATACACTTTCATTTTTTCCTCAGCTCCTATTTTCTCTGAAATTACAGAATGTTTCTTAAAGTGTATTGGCAATATCTGTCACTTTAAAATGTTCATTTTCTTAAAGAAATGAACATGTGTACTTTTCCACACACTAGTTTTGCAGTTACAACAATGAATGTCCATTTGTGGTTATTGTGTCAATGCATTTTAAAATTTATTGTTAATGAAAAATGATCATTCTTCAGTTGAGGAGAAACACCAATTTGAGAGGAGAAACGTGGGTCAGAAAAGGTGATCTGAATGTTTAATTTATTGGTGAATTTGGCAAATGACAAGGTGATGTGTAATGTACACTGGTGACTGTCCTTTATCCTTGCACACACTTATGAATGGACTGTACACTTTATATGAATGGACTCTCGTTTTTTGTGAATGTTTTCAATGTCCAGCTCAGATATTTTCTATTGGCTGCTGTACTGATCCACACCATATTTGTCAGGAGCATTGACTGACAGCTTCACAGCCCTTTCCTTCTTTAGAAAATTGCCATCAGTTGAATGGAGCCACATTGCCAGAAGTTCTGAATGTGGTTGAGGCAGCTTGTAGTCAATGACAGACTGGTGGGATTTATAAAAGGCTGCCTTTTTGTCAAGGTGGAACTAAATCTGACACAATGCATGCTCCACAGCTTGTTATTCTGTATAGTAGTAACTAGTCACATCTGAATAAATAGGTATTTAAATTTACCTGAATTAAAATTAAATTTACAATTCAGTTCCTTTCTGCCCCGTTTGAAACACTCAGGTTGCAGCATGGGGGTAGCAGTGATGGTGTAAGTGAAGACACAATATTTTTATCAGCAGATAGCTCTGAGAAAGCTCATTTTCCAGCTTTCTATGGGATCACATTCATTCGATTTGAGATCACATCTCTTGCTTAACACATTGTCTGCTCTGTTTTGCTTCCCTGATTCTCTTTGTCTTGAGGACATTCACTCAATAAACAGCATGCAAAGGAATTCCCATTACAGCCTCTTTTCCCAACCTGGCCAAACTCTGTCCATAGTGGTTAGAAGTGTTATTTCTAAAACTGTGATAGATCCATTGCTTCCTCATTTATGTGTTCTTCATTATCATTAGAATATTGATAGTGAATAATCCTATCTCCTAGAGGAATTCCAGGCATTTTAGTTGTTGGTAATATATGACACTGAAATCAGCAGAAAGAAGAGGTAAGTTTGGTCACTGGAGTTTGAAATTCTGTTGTGAAGTGACTACTTTTGTTGTTTAGTCACTAAGTCAAGTCCAACTCGTTTTGACCTCACGGACTGTAGCCCGCCAGGATTCTCTGTATTGAAGTGGGTTTCCATTTTCTTCTTCAAGTTATCTTCCCGATCCAGGGACTGAACCTGCCTTTCCTGCATCTCCTGCATTGGCAGGCGGTTTCTTTACCACTGAGCCAACAGGGAAGCCTGTGAACTGATTATGCACAGTGAATAAATTTTTGGAGTTCTTGTTAAAATGGTATAAAAATCTTAGGTATCTCAAGGACAAAAGTTAAGCACTATAATCGAAGGTAATATTTTCAGGCTCTGAGCAATTTATTTTTTTACTACTATAATACAAAAAGACAAGGATGTAGGATTCACAAATATAATGCATTAGAAGTAGAGATAACTTTTGCCAGAATATATCTATGAGGAAGTATCACAGTGATACATTGAATGTAATATAATCTTTTGTAAAAGTACATTCTACCTCATAAATTTCTATATCTGAATGCATTTTAGAGATCATTTTGTATTATTCTATTGCATGTGAGGTATGTGCAAATCAAGTTATGTAGAATTATGAGATACATATTTAAAATAAAGTTTCTCCCTTTGTCTACATTTTCTTACTCTTTCTAATCACTCTCCCTTGATTTTCCCTCATTCCCACTTTCTCTAAGATGTACATAAATAATCATATACTTTCATCCTTTAAAATCAATCCAAAACAAGCATTTTATATCTATGATTGATGCAAACCAAGGTTCACGACTTGATCTTATTAGTATTATTTTCTTATATTAATTTCAATATATAATTTTTGTGAATAGTAAAGAACTAATTGATTTAAGATATATCAATTTCAATGAATACATCATTTATTCAAATAGTTGCATATAAAATGGCATGACCATGTCTTTGAACATGATAGATTTTCCTCTTCATCTCTTGGCTTTTTTGGAAGATGCCTTTAATAAATTGCTAAACTCTTGATTTGACAGGAGCCATGTGCTAACAAAGGATGGAACAGAAAAATGAAAGTTCTTTCACTGGATTTATCTTACTGGGCTTCTCTGACAGGCTTCAACTTGAGCTCATCCTCTTTGTGGTCCTTTTGATCTTCTACATCTTCACTTTGCTGGGGAACACAACCATCATCGCATTGTCCTACTTGGACCCACGTCTTCACACTCCGATGTACTTTTTCCTCTCTAACCTGAGCTTTCTGGACATGTGCTACACCACCAGCATTGTTCCACAGCTCCTATTTAATCTCAGCAGAGCAGACAAATCCATCTCCTTTGGTGGCTGTGTAGTTCAAATGTACATCTCTCTGGCATTGGGATGTACAGAATGTATTCTCCTAGGAGTTATGGCATTTGACCGCTATGCGGCTGTTTGCAGGCCCCTTCACTACACAGTAATCATGCACCCCGGTCTGTGTGCCCTGATGGCTTCCGCTTCATGGATCACTGGTTTTGCCAACTCCTTATTGCAGACAGTGCATGTCTTCCTTTTACCTCGTTGTGGGAGAAATAAATTAGACCACTTCTTTTGTGAGATCCCTCCTTTTCTCAAACTTGCCTGTGTTGACACCACCATGAATGTGTATGTGGCCTTCTTTGGCAGTGTCATCATTCTTCTCACACCTGTTTCATTAATCATATTCTCCTATGGTCAGATTGTCAGGGCAGTCTTAAGAATAAAGTCCACTACAGGGAAAGAAAAGCATTTGGCACGTGTGGATCCCACCTCACAGTGGTCTCCCTGTTCTTTGGCACAGCCATCTATGTGTATTTTCAGCCCAGCAGCAGCGACTCCCAAGATCAGGACAAGTTCATGTCTCTCTTCTACACTGTCATTATCCCCATGACCAACCCCCTCATATATACACTGAGGAACAAGGATGTGAAGGGAGCAATGAAGAAGGTACTTTGGAAGGACTCTGACTCCAGATGATGGCTGAGGAGGACAGTTTCATGGCAAGACTTTGAACTCCAGAACTATTCAGATATATATGTGTGTCCCATGAGTCATCTAAAATTTCCTTTGGCGACTCTGAAGGGAATTTGTTTCCTTCATTCCCTTTGAAAAGTGAGTATTCAAATTCTAGGTTCATGTAATCATTTCAGTTTACAGAGACACTGATTCAGTGTTCTGACAGCATCTGTTTTGTAGTTATTGTTTTTTGAAGTTCCAGGGTTTTTCTTGTTTGTACTCCCTTTTAGGTACATATTTCCACATCTATTTGCAAAATGACATATGAATATCACAGCCAAAATAATAACAGGAAACCACCAAAATAATGTAAGGAATATTAACATTTTATCATTTCCCACTCATCTCACATGCTAGTAAAGTAATGCTCAAAATTCTCCAAGCCAGACTTCAGCAATATGTGAACCGTGAACTCCCTGATGTTCAAGCTGGTTTTAGAAAAGGCAGAGGAACCAGAGATCAAATTGCCAACATCCGCTGGATCATGGAAAAAGCAAGAGAGTTCCAGAAAAACATCTATTTCTGCTTTATTGATTATGCCAAAGCCTTTGACTGTGTGGATCACAGTAAACTGTGGAAAATTCTGAAAGAGATGGGAATACCAGACCACTTGACCTGCCTCTTGAGAAATCTGTATGCAGGTCAGGAAGCAACAGTTAGAACTGGACATGGAACAACAGACTGGTTCCAAATAGGAAAAGGAGTACGTCAAGGCTGTATATTGTCACCCTGCTTATTTAACTTCTATGCAGAGTACATCATGAGAAATGCTGGACTGGAAGAAACACAAGCTGGAATCAAGATTGCTGGGAGAAATATCAATAATCTCAGATATGCAGATGACACCACCCTTATGGCAGAAAGTGAGGAGGAGCTAAAAAGCCTCTTGTTGAAAGTGAAAGAGGAGAGTGGAAA
>SJXQ01006944.1:137098-166015 GCA_006408695.1 Aepyceros melampus | reverse complement strand
GTATTATAAGAAATAAACTGATATCCCTCCCTAAGATATTTGCCCTTTAGCAAACGACAAGGAATACGGTGCTGAGTAAATTCTTCTCAATAGTAGATTCAGGCATCTGGATGCAGGTGGGTGAGGTACATCATTGGAGTAGGAAGAGCCTATTTGGGGAGCCTATTAATCTTACTGTGAATGCAGTAGACCATTCTTTCATATGTAAAACCCGGCCATGAGGTAGAATAGTACTTTATAATGCAGGTTTTACTTTATATATAGTGCTGTGATGGTTTTTCAATTATTTTGAGCAGTTATTACTCTAACTTATTTGAATTTTTATAATAATTAAGCCATGCCCTAATGGTGTTATAGTGTACTTTCTTTGTAGAGATTATAAAGTCAGTACATTTTTCATCTCAATAACATTTCCATTCAATGCTTGATACTTCAGAGTCACTGAATGCAAGATTATGTGTCTACCTGTTAGGAAGAGTTTTATTATAGAATTCCTTTTGCATAAAATTGTGGTCAAGTCCTCTAAGAGTCAAAAGATAATAGTACTAGTCATGTTAGCTTAAAGAGAAAACATAATGATGACATTTGGTTCAATATGTAAATACAAAAGTATTCAATATACCATAGTATTTCAAGAATGCTCATTTGCTTTACTGATGAAAATCATTCCACTTAGAATATTCCATTTAGATTATTTTTATTATTGTTCTATTGTCATGATGCAGTGAAATGCAAAGTGAATAAGTAGAATGGAAATTCTTAAACACTAGTCTTTAAAATTCTACAGACTACCCTTATTTACAAATGCATGTCTAGCCAATAAAAAAGGCTCTTCTTTCATGTTCTTCTTAAAAGCAGAGTCTTTAAAATATCTGCTTGGAATGTTATATCAGTCAAGATAGGCTAAGTGATGCAAAAGAAGTAGGCAGCATCAAAATCTAAAGGCTTATGTATTACTTTTCTATCCTTCCATAACAAATTACCCCAAACTTGGAGACTTAATTCTAGTTTATTGTCTTACTATTTCAATGGATCAGAAGTTCTGGTATAATGTAGCTGCTTTCACCAGGGTCTCACCAGGTTGAAATCAAAGTGTCAGCTGGGGCTCTGCTCTCATCTGAAACTTGAAATCATCCTCTAGACTCATTCTAACCATTGGCAGAATTCAGTTCCTAGCAGTTGATAAACTGAGGTCTCAGATTTCTTGCTGGCTGCCAGATAGTGACTGTAAGCTCTTAGAGATTACCTTCAGGTCCTAGCATGTGGCCCTCTAACAACATAGTATCTTACTTCTTCAATGTCAGCAGGAAAATTTCACTCTGATCTGCTATAGGGGAGTCTTTGTAATGTAATACCTGTGTCTATCTCATCACCACTGCTGTATAAGGCAAAGATCAAAGATCTTTATAAGATACTTTTATAAGATCAAAGTAGCAACTATCTCTTGATAGTTATAGATCCTATCACACTCCAGGAACAGAATTAGACAGGACATGTACACTAGGGAGCAGGATTATTGAGAGTCAGTTTAGAAATCTGCTCAACACACTTTTTCAAGACCAATGTTCTTTTTTTTTTTTTGCTTCCTCCAATCTCTTGCAGGTATGTGTGACTCTCCAGGGTAGTCATCCTTCATAGTTAGCAATCCTCACTGCTTCAGTCCTTTGGCACTGCTACATCTACATGACTCTTCTTCCTCAACTGCTTTGGAAGGGAAGAAAGCACTGGAGAGATAAGAACCAGAAATTAAATATTTCCAGCCTAAAGTGATATATGTCACTACTATTCACATTTTATCAGTCAGTGAGAGTCAAATTGCTCTGCCTAACTACAACAAAGGGAAAAGGAATCTCCCCACACATTTGGAAGGAGATGATAATCAGATATTCATAAACAGTAGAAATGCTTAATGCAAAGTTTTTATATCTATCTTAGGCCCCTTTCTCACAGGTGAGTCATATATTATGTCGGATAAGCTCTTTTTATTCTTAAAGTGCTTTAGTAAGTTATAATCTATACATCATAAAGTTCACACATTTAAAGTATGTATTCAGTGATTTTTAGTATATTTACCAGATGAGTTCTTGAATGTGTAATTTTAGTAAACATTTAAGTGTCTACTGTTTATGTGACAATATTAAATCTAATGTAGATAAAAAGAAAAAAAAGTTTTTACATTTCTGATCATAGTCTAGTTGAGGAGAAAGCGAACATATAGGAAATCAGTAGTGAAGAACTCAAGTATTTATACTATAAGAAAATACCCAAAACATGATTGCAAAGTGGGAAGGTAAATTGCATTTACTAAATGTCTATTTGACAACCATGAGGCCAGATGTCTTATATATACTATCTCATGCAAGCTTCATAATAATACTGTTTTCTTCATTTTTGCAGTTTTGGAAGCTAAGGCTTAGAGCAGTTAAATGTCTTCCTCAATTTCATGCAGCTAGAAACTGAGTCAGAATTCACTCTCAGTTCATTCTTAATCTAAAACCCAGGTTTTTATACTACATAACATTTTCATAGCAACAGATATAAAGCCAGTGGAGTGCAGTCTATCTGGGAGTATACTGGTAGAACATCATTTTGAAGAAAGGGTTAGACATAAGTTGGTAAAATGTTGGTTTCTGTGTGTGTGTGTGCATGCACACATGCACACATTTGTGGCTATGTGTATATTAACTGCACCTCACTTACCTTCAAAAAAATAAACATTAGGACCTCAAACAGCATCTGGACAATCTTGAGTCCTTCCATTTACTTTTCTGTTATAAAGCATTGGTACATTTATTTGTTCAATCAGAAAATATTTATAAAGAACAGGCTATGTCCCCTAGTACCTACTCTGTTATATCCTGAGATAAATACAGTTTGATTTTTTTTTTTTTTACTTTACAATATTGTATTGGTTTTACCATACATCAACATGAATCCACCACGGGTATACACATGTTCCCCATCCTGAACCCCCCCCTCCTCCCTCCCATACCATCCCTCTGGGTCGTCCCAGTGCACCAGCCCCAAGCATCCAGTACCTAGACTGGCGATTTGATTCATATATGATATTATACATGTTTCAATGCCATTCTCCCAAATCATCCCAGCTTCTCCATCTCCCACAGAGTCCAAAAGCCTGTTCTATACATCTGTGTCTCTTTTGCTGTCTTGCATACAGGGTTTCCTACAATAAAGATCATATAAGGTGAGTAATGGAAGTTCATAGTGCTATTGAAGCTAAGTGGTTAAAGGTAGTTGGTACTTAGAGGCAGACCAAGGAATGCTTATGAAAAAATAATGTATGAAGGGAATCTGAAAAGTAAGTAAAAGTTTTTGGACAGAGAAGAGGATAGAAAGTGCCATTTATGTAGCAAGAATGTCATGATCAAAGTAGCAGAAACAGGAAAGCAAAGAGAGTATTGGGGAAAATATAAACCATCATGGTTTCTTGAACACAGGGAATATAAACCAGAGTAGTGGAAGATAATAGAAGGCTTTGAATGGAACTCTTTGGCAAGAGTTTTATAACTTTCTATTGATGTCAAGGCACTTGTAATAAACTCTAAGGAGGAAAGAAGAGATCCAAAAATTAGGGAAGAGAATTGGACTCAGCATCCTTCAACATGAAGTTCATGGAATCAACTTTGTTATTACTTTGTAATGTAACCCTGAGTCTTGAGGAAGGAGGGTATTCCTCTGGCATTATAGGCTTAATGTTATATTGATGAAATTTTGTGCCTCTGATATAGATATAAGGATTGGTAAGAAATTAACCCTCATAATGTGAAATATGTCTGAATTTTTAGATACTTGGGGAGATCCAAATTGTAATCTGAAATGTGAGACCTGCTTTTACTTGTAAGGCTTACCCCTTTCATATAGCTAGCAGAAGAAACCTTGTTGAGAACACGCTTCTGACTCATAGGAGATATCTGAAGGTGTGCATTCTACAAGACATGTAAAGAAACTTGGGACTTGTTTCTTCAGGAAGAAGTAGCATATCCTGGGGGCGGGGCGTGGAAAGACAGGAGTGGGACTTTTTCAAAGAAGATATTCATCAAGACAGAGACTATGGAAAGAAGGACAAATGACTGACATGAGGAAGTATGTAGTGGTCATGTGGAATACCCCAAATATTCAGACAGAAGTTGAGCACCGAAGAATTGATGCTTTTGAACTGTGGTGTTGGAGAAGACTCTCGAGAGTCCCTTGGACTGCAAGGAGATCCAACCAGTCCATCCTAAAGGAGATCAGTCCTGGGTGTTCATTGGAATGACTGATGTTGAAGCTGAAACTCCAATACTTTGGCCACCTGATGTGAAAAGGTGACTCATTTTTGAAAAGATCCTGATACTAGAAAAGATTGAGGGCAGGAGGAGAAGACGACGACAGAGGATAAGATGGTTGGATGGCATCACCGACTCAATGGACATGGGTTTAGGTAGACTCTGGGAGTTGGTGATGGACAGGGAGGCCTGGCGTGCTGTGGTTCATGGGGTCACAATGAGTCTGACATGACTGAGCCACTGAACTGAACTGAAGGTCTCAAGCATTTTTGCATGATACGACGGGAAGAGGTAGCTACACTAGATGCATCACACCCACATTTCCACCCCCTCTGTATAGCACTCTGTATAATCACCTCTGTATAGCAAAGCAAAGTGAAGTCACTCAGTCGTGTCTGACTCTTTGTGACCCCGTGGACTGTAGCCCACCAGGCTCCTCAATCCACGGATTTCTCCAGGCAAGAATACTGGATTGGGTTGCCATTTCCTTCTCCAGGGGATGTTCTCGACCCAGGTCGAGAACCCGAGTCTCCCGCATTAAAGGCAGACGCTTTACTGTCTGAACCACCATGGAAGCTCTTCCTTTTTGCCAAGATTGTGTGTATATGGAAGAGAGAAGCAAAAGAGTCTGCTCCCCTCTCTGCTATAGTCACTGACAGCTGTCAGAAACAGCATCATTGTGTACTGGACGGTGGTAAGTGTTTCTGTCTTCACACAACATCCTTGTTAGACAACAGCTTCTCCCATCCTGGCTTTGAGGCTAGATAAAGATAACTTAGATACTTTATGTGGCAAAACAGAAAAACTTACCACACTGGTTAAATTTGTGGTAGCTCTTATACTCTCTGTGAACTTTGGCACGTTTCCTGTCTAAATCTGAACCGAACTATGCCTGAGAATTGAGCTAGGAGTGACTCCCATCCTGATCACCAAACTCTTATCAGCATGCTGCCAGAAGACAAAAGGGACTTACCAAAATCAATAAAAGTGCTTATATTAACCTCTTGTAGTAAGAGGGATTCAGTAAAAAGAAACCCTCTTTGACAGTAAAACTGGGGCTCTGAGTTGTACCATTTGAGAGTAGATATTCAATGTAGAAATTTGGCATTTTATAGTATCGCCTACATTTCCCAGTCTAATTCTTTTCATTGGGAGAGGGTGGACCATAGGCACTTTCACTCATATTCTGTAATCACTCATATTCTGACAAATAGTTTTGGGTTTGTTTGTTTGAAGAAATTCAAGTCAATTCTTGATATAAAAGTCAAATCTTTTCCAAGATGTTGAGATTGATTTAGAGACCTAGACAAGCATAGATAAGCTAGTGGCTATTTCTTTGTCTTGGATTGAAGGTCTGTGGTAAATGGCAGGGGAAGACAGTATGGTCCGTGGTTGACACAGCTACTAGATATGGAGGAGAAAGAATGCTTCCAGAGTTTATAACTTGATGACATTAAGGGGTTATGCCAGAAATGGAATTATTTACAATTTGAGAAATGATGAAGGATCACAGAGTGTTTGAAACAACATACTCTCTAGGTGGTGTTAGTATAAATATGTAAACTCTTCTTTTGGTAAATTGTTTTATTGCCTAAGAATAAGTCTTTGATGGGGTAGAGAATTCCAAGGAAGTGCTCATGACTTTTTTTGACAACCCAGAAGGAGTTATTGGAAAATACTTCTTAATATGAAACAATATGGTGACATTATTATGGAAGGCTGTAGAAAAGAGTGCTGCAGTTTGATGAACATCTTGAGAATCCTTTTGGAATTTTAGTACAAATTCAAAAAGATTCAACTGATTCAAGTAGAGGAGAAAAAAGATTACAATAAATTTAAGCCCATAGATACTTGCAGGCCAAATAAATTGGCCAATATTTTGTCTTAGACTGAGCTCAATCTTAGTGGCTGAGGGATAAGAGCCATAGAAAGACTGATTGGGGTGCAGGTGGCAAATGCAAAAAAAATCTTGATCCTCAGTTCCAGAGAATGCCATGGAAAGCCTGTCTTTTTTGGTTTGCTTTTGTTTTCCCATGAGCAAGTGTTTATTTAATGGTAAGCTGCATGCTCCTGGAAGGTTACTCCCTAATATGGATTTGATTTTGATGTCTTAATTATTAAATACTGGGTAGATTTTGAGGGTATGGTGTTGCTTTCTAACATGGCTAGTGGATGCATTTGCCTGATAACCCTTCAAGTAGACTGCCCTTGTTGCACTGTTCTTTTGTTTTGTTTTAATTTAAGTTGTGGTTAAGGATCCTGGAAATCACCTAGAAATCCATTATCAAGTGAATTTGACTGAACAGCTTCAGAAATCCTTTAGATTTGTTTAACGTTTTACTGACTGCAGTGGGTGAAATAGGAGGTAAGAGAGCAGTGACTTAGACAACAAAAACTCCATCCTTTCCTTCTCTTCCTTTTCTGAACCAAACAATCACTTCAAATGTAAATCAATTCAGCAGTCACAGTTTCTGTAGCATAACTACATTTGTATCATTTATCTCTATCTGAGTCTCTATCTCTATATAAAACTGCTTATATTCCAAGGTAGCATACAAGAAATAATTAATTCTGAAGCAAATAAATAATGTTTGCTTAAATTAATTTAAAATTATCTAATTTCTTCAAAAAGACATATGTTATTTATACCCTGCCCCTCCCCTCTTTTTTTTGAAAATTCTGGCTGTTATGCTCTACTTTTGTTCTATTTCAGTTCAGTTCAGATCAGTTGCTCGATCATGTCCAACTCATTGCGACTCCATGAACTGCAGCATGCCAGCCCTCCCTTCATCACCAGCTCCCAAAGTTCACCCAAACTCATGTCCACTGAGTCACTGATGCCATCCAACCATCTCATCCTCTGTCATCCCCTTCTCCTCCTGCCCTCAATCTTTCCCAGCATCAGTGTCTTCTCAAATGAGTCAGCTCTTTGCATCAGGTGGCCAAAGTACTGGAGTTTCAGCTTCAACATCAGTCCTTCCAATGAACACCCAGGACTGATCTCCTTTAGGATGGACTGGTTGGATTGCCTTGAAGTCCAAGGGACTCTCAGGAGTCTTCTCCAAAACCACAGTTCAAAAGCATCAATTCTTCAATGCTCAGCCCTCTTTATAGTCCAACTCTCACATGACTACTGGAAAAACAATAATGNGGTGGGGGTCGGGATTGGGAGTTCATGTATACTCATGGCTGATTCATGTAAATGTATAGCAAAATGAATACAGTATTGTAAAGCAAAACAAACTAAAAAACTAAAAATTAATTAAAAAAAAAGAAAGAATAAATGTGGTTTTAAAGGGAATCAAAGAATTAAAATCTATCTTTGTGTCTCACATGAAGAGGAATTCTGTGTCTGCCTATGCTAATGCCATCAGAGTGAAACCTTTTGATTGTTTAAACACATTGCACAGCTCTGTATTTACACATATAATAAAGGTAAAAACTGTAACTTATTATCAGATATCATTTTATTTGAACAGCCAAAGGAGAGACAGTTTATCTTATTGAGCCTTTCTACTAATTTGCTTTCCTGAATGTGGAACGTGTGAGGTACTATGTAATTTCATTTGAGCAGCTGCAGGAGGAAACCAACCAAATGAAAAAACTTGGCAACTGAGTATGTAACTTGCTGGAAGGGCATTAAGGTTTTTGAGCCAGAAGAATAATGGAGTGAATTTACAATAATCTTGAGAGGAAGCTGATTACTTGGAAAGAGAATGGGCTCTGGAGTTACAAAGAAATGAATTCAAATCTTGCCTCTGTCATTTACAGAGTGAATAATCTTAAGAAAGTTAATTAATCCAGTACTTTTAAACTTTCAGGTTTCAAGAAACAGTAACATAAAAAATAGTTTGTGTCCCAATTAAATAACATTTGGCCCCAACTTTTTATTTCACTATCTAAATTTACAATTGTTGTTGATCAGTGTCTGACTCTTGAGGCCTTGTGGACTGTAGCACACCAGGCCCCTCTGTCCTTCACTATCTCCCAGAGTTTGCTCAGGCTCATATCCATTGAGTTGCTGTTTATTTCCAATCATCTCATCCTCCACCACCCTTTCTCCTATTGCCTTCAAGCTTCCCCAGCATCAGGGTCCCTTCCAATGAATTGGCTCTTCACATCAAATGGTCAAAGTTATTGGAGCCTCAGCTTCAGCATCAGTCTGTCCAAAGAATATTCAGGGTTGATTTCCTTCAGGATTAACTGGTTTGATCTCCTTGCAGTCCAGAGGACTCTCAAGAGTCTTCTCCAGGGCCATAATTTGAAAGCACCAATTCTTAAACTTTCAGCCTTCATTATGATCGAACTCTCACATCCAAACACAACTACTGGAAAAAACATAGCTTTGACTATATAGACTTTTGTCGGCAAAGTGATGTCTCTGCTTTTAAATACACTGTCTAGGTTTGTCATAGCTTTCCTTCCAAGGAGCAAGTGTCTTTAATTTCATGGCTGCACGCACTGTCCACAGTGACTTTGGAGCCCAAGCAATAAAAATCTGTCACTTCTTCCTTTTTTTCCCCTTCTATTTGCCATGAAGTGATGAGGCCAGATAAGATGATCTTTTGGGTTTCTTAAATGTGGAGTTTCAAGCCAGCTTTTTTCACTTTCCTCTTTCACCTTCACCAAGAGGCTGTTTAGTTTCTCTTCATATCTGCCATTCTAGTGGTATCATCTGCATATCTGAGATTGTTGATATTTCTCCTGGCAATCTTGATTCCATCTTATGGTTCACCTAGCCTGGAATTTTGCATGATGGACTCTGCATATAAGTGAAATAAGCAGAATGACAATATACAGCCTTATCATACTCCTTTTCCAATTTTGAACTACTCTGTTGCTTTATGTCTGATTCTAACTGTTGTTTCTTGACATACATACAGGTTTCTCAGGGATAGGTAAGGTGGTCTGGTATTTCCATCTATTTAAAAATGTTCCACAGTTTGTTGTGATCCACACAGTCAAAGGCTTTTGCATAGTCAATGAAGCAAAAGTCTATGTTTTTCTGGAATTCCCTTGTTTTCTCTATGATCCAATAGATGTGGGCAATTTGATCTCTTGTTCCTCTGCCTTTTCTAAACCCATTTTGTACATCTGCAAGTTATACATCTGAAGCCTTGCTTGGAGAATTTTAAGCATTACCTTGATAGCATATGAAATAAGAGAGCAATTGTATGATAGTTTGAACATTCTTTGACATTGTCCTTCATTGGGATTGGAATGAAAACTGACCCTTTCCAGTTCTGTGGCCACTGCTAAGTTTTCCAAATTTGCTAATGTACTGAGTGCAGCAATTTAAAAACATTATCTTTTAGGATTTTAAACAGTTCAGCTGGAATTCCATCACCTCCACTAGCTTTGCTCATAGTAATGCTTCCTAAGGACCACTTGACTTGACACTGCAGAATGTCTGGGTCTAGGTGTGTGACTGCACCATCATGGTTATCTGAGTCATTAAAACCTTTCTTGTATAGCTCTGTGTATTCTTGCCACCTCTTCTTAATCTCTTTTGCTTCTGTTAAGTCTTTATCATTTCTGTCCTTTATTGTGCCCATCCTTGCATTAAATGTTCCCTTGACATCTCCAATTTTCTTAAAGAGATCTGTAGTCTTTGCCATTATATTGTTTCCCTTTATTTCTTTGCATTGTTCATTTAAGAAGGCCTTCCTATCTTCTATTCTCTGGAACTCTGCATTCAGTTGGGTATATCTTTCCATTTCTCCCTTGTCTTTTGCTTCTCTTCTTTCCTCAGCTATTTATAAAGCCTCCTCAGACAACCATTTTGACTTCTTACATTTCTCTTTCTTCAGAATATTTTGGTCACTACCTCCTGTACAATGTTACAAATCTGTCTATAGTTCTTTAGGCACTCTGTCTGCCAGATCTGATCCCTTGAATCTGTTTGTCATTTCCACTGTATAAGGGATTTGATTTAGGTCATACCTGAAGGGCTAGTGGTTCTCCATACTTTCTTCAATTTAAGCCTGAATTTTGCAATAAGGAGCTGAAGGTCTGAGTTACAACTTTTGCTGACTTGTTTTTGCTTTTTGCTGACTGTATATAGCTTCTCCATTTTTATCTGCAAAAACAAATAATCAATTTGATTTAAGTATTGATCATTTGGTGATGTCCACATGTAGAGTCATCTCTTGTGTTATTGGAAAATTATGTGTGTTATGGTCAACATGTTCTCTTGACAAAAATCTGTTAGCCTTTGCTCTGCTTCATCTTGTACTGCAAGGCCAAACTTGCCTGTTATTCCTGGTATCGCTTGACTTTGTATTTTTGCATTCCAATCCCCTATGATTAAAGGATACCTTTTTTTTTGGTGTTAGCTCTAGAAAGTCTTATAGGTCTTCAGAGAACCATTCAACTTCAGCTTATTTGGCATCAGTGATTGGGGCACAGACTGATTTTAATGTGATTATGAATAGTTTGCCTTGGAAACGGACCAAAGTCATTATGTTCTTTTTTGAAGTGCACCCAAGTACTGCATTTCAGACTCTTGTGTTGACTATACAGACTATTTCATTTCTTCTAAGGGATTTGTACACACAGTAGTAGATATAATGTTCATCTGAATTAAATTCCTGTCCATTTTAGTTCACTGATTCCTAAGATGTTGATTTCACTATTGCCATCTCCTGCTTCAATGAGTATAAGTGATAGTCGCTTAGTCATGTCTGACTTTTTGTGCCCCATGGACTGTAGCCTGCAAATCTTCTCTGTCCATGGAATTTTTCAGGCAAGAGTACTGGAGTGGGTTGCCATTTTCTTCTCCAGGCCATCTTCCCGACTCAGGGATCAAACACGAGTCTCCATTGCAGGCAGATTCTTTACCATCTGAGCCATCAGGGATCACTTTCAATTTACCTTGATTCATGGACCTAACATTTCAGGTTTCTATGCAATATTGTTCTTTACAGCATCAGATTTACTTTTATCACCAGACATATCCACAGATGAGCATCGTTTCTGCTTTAGCCCAGTTACTACATTCTTACTGGAAAGTGAAGTGAAAGTGAAGTCACTCCGTTATGTCTGACTCTTCACAACCTGATGGACTGTAGCCTGCTAGGTTTCTCCATCCATGGGATTCTCCAGGCAAGAATACTGGAGCTGGTTGCCATTTACTTCTCCAGGGGATCTCCCTGACACAGGGATTGAACCCGAGTCTCCTACAGTACAGGCAGACTTTTTACTGTCTGAGCCACCAGGGGTTCCTTCTTACTGGAGTTATTAGTAATTGCCCTCCACTGTTACCCAGTAGCATATTGGACACCTTCCAACCTGGGGGGCTCATTTCCCAGTGTCCTATCTTTCTGCCTTTTTGAGCTGTCTATGGGATTTTCCAGACAAGAATATTAGAGTGGGTTACCATTTCCTTCTCTTATGGACCACGTTTTTTTAGAACTCTTCACTATGACTTGTCTGTCTTGGGTGGCCCTGCCTAGCACGGCTCAATGCTTCATTGAGTTGTGCAAGCCCCTTCACCATGACAAGGCTATAATCCATAAAGGGAAAAGTTACAATAAAACCCCACAAATAAGCATATGAAGAATTATGAATTATCATCACCATACATGGCCAATGCCTACCCAATACACATTTCCACTTCTTCATATATAGAATTTAATTTTGTGGGTTACCATTTCCTTCTCTTATGGACCACGTTTTTTTAGAACTCTTCACTATGACTTGTCTGTCTTGGGTGGCCCTGCCTAGCACGGCTCAATGCTTCATTGAGTTGTGCAAGCCCCTTCACCATGACAAGGCTATAATCCATAAAGGGAAAAGTTACAATAAAACCCCACAAATAAGCATATGAAGAATTATGAATTATCATCACCATACATGGCCAATGCCTACCCAATACACATTTCCACTTCTTCATATATAGAATTTAATTTTTGTTCAGAAAAGCAACAAACCAGCTAAAATGCTACATTTAACAGTCTCTTTTGTACCTAGGAAGAGTCATAACTCACAGTTCCGAGCAATGAGACATAAGGAGGAGTCTCCAGGGATTTCTGGAAGACTTCAGCATTCCTGTTATAAGATTAGGAAGTCTGTATTTCCTAGTTGCTTTCCTCTTTTTTTTTTTTTTTTTTTCACTCTTTGCCATGAGGCAGGGGGTTGGGCAGACATCTTGTTACCATGAGATAGACTTAAGAATTAAAGTTATATGCTAAGGAAATTAGAGGATGAGGAGAAGGTGAAAAGGAGCCTGGATTCCTGATGGCATTGTGAACCACCTTATCAAATTTGGATTACCTACCACAGGTCTGCTCATGAGAGAAAAATACTTCCTACTTTTATTTATTTATTTTTGGGGGGAGTGTAAATTTTATTTATTTATTTTTATTTCCTCTTTTTTTTTTTTTTTTTTTCACTCTTTGCCATGAGGCAGGGGGTTGGGCAGACATCTTGTTACCATGAGATAGACTTAAGAATTAAAGTTATATGCTAAGGAAATTAGAGGATGAGGAGAAGGTGAAAAGGAGCCTGGATTCCTGATGGCATTGTGAACCACCTTATCAAATTTGGATTACCTACCACAGGTCTGCTCATGAGAGAAAAATACTTCCTACTTTTATTTATTTATTTTTGGGGGGAGTGTAAATTTTATTTATTTATTTTTATTTTATTTTTTACTTACAATATTGTATTGGTTTTGCCATACATTGACATGAATCCACCATGGGTGTACATGTGTTCCCCATCCTGAATCCCCTCCCACCTCCCTCCCCATCCCATCCCTCTGGGTCATCCCAGTGCACCAGGCCCGAGCACCCTGTATCATGAGACGAACCTGGACTGGCAATTCGTTTCATATAAGATAATTTACATGTTTCAATGCCATTCTCCCAACTCATCCCACCCTCTCCCTCTCCCACAGAGTCCAAAAGACTGTTCTATACATCTGTGTCTCTTTTGCTGTCTTGCGTACAGGTTTATCATTACCATCTTTCTAAATTCCATATATATGTGTTAGTACACTATATTCATATTTTTCTTTCTGGCTTATTCCACTCTGTATAATAGGCTCCAGTTTCATCCACCTCATTAGAGCTGATTCAAATGTATTCTTTTTAATGGCTGAGTAATACTCCATTGTGTATATGTACCACTGCTTTCTTATCCATTCATCTGCTGATGGACATTTAAGTTGCTTCCATGTCCTGACTATTATAAACAGTGCTGCGATGAATGTTGGGGTACATGTGTCTCTTTCAATTCTGGTTTCCTCGGTGTGTACACTCAGCAGTGGGATTGCTGGGTCATATGGCAGATCTATTTCCACTTTTTAAAGGAATCTCCACACTGTTCTCCATAGTGGCTGTACTAGTTTGCATTCCCACCAACAGTGTAAGATGGTTCCCTTTTCTCCACACCCTCTCCAGCATTTATTGCTTGTAGATTTTTGGATCGCAGCCATTCTGACTGGTGTGAAATGGTACCTTATTGTGGTTTTGATTTGCATTTCTCTGATAACAAGTGATGTTGGGCATCTTTTCATGTGTTTGTTAGCCATCTGTATGTTTTCTTTGGAGAAATGTCTGTTTAGTTCTTTGGCCCATTTTTTGATTGGGTTGTTTATTTTTCTGGAATTGAGCTGCAGGGTTTGCTTGTATATTTTTGAGATTAATTCTTTGTTTCTTTGTTTGCTATTATTTTTCCCATTCTGAAGGCTGTCTTTTCACCTTGCTTATAGTTTCCTTTGTTGTGCAGAAGATTTTAATTTTAATTAGGTCCCATTTGTTTATTTTTGCTTTTATTTCCAATATTCTGGGAGGTGGGTCATAGAGGATCCTGCTGTAGTTTATGTCAGAAACTGTTTTGCCAATGTTTTAGTGTAATAGTTTCTGGTCTTACATTCAGATCTTTAATCCATTTTGAGTTTATTTTTGCGTATTTTGTTAGAAAGTGTTCTAGTTTCATTCTTTTACTAGTGGTTGACCAGTTTTCCCAGCACCACTTGTTAAAGAGATTGTCTTTAATCCATTGTATATTCTTGCCTCCTTTGTCGAAGATAAGGTGTCCGTAGGTGCATGGATTTATCTCTGAGCTTTGTATTTTGTTCCATTGATCTATATTTCTGTCTTTGTGCCAGTACCATAGTGTCTTGATGACTGTGGCTTCGTAGTAGAGTCTAAAGTTACGCAGGTTTATTTCTCCAGTTCCATTCTTTTTTCTCAAGATTGCTTTGGCTATTCGAGGTTTTTTTTTTGTTTTTCCATACAAATTGTGAAATTATTTGTTCTAGTTCTGTGAAAAATATCATTGATAGTTTGATAGCTTTTGCATTGTATCTATAGATTGCTTTGGGTAGTGTACTCATTTTCACTATATTGATTCTTCCAATCCATGAGCACGGTCTATTTTTCCATCCATTTGTGTCCTCTTTGATTTCTTTCACCAGTGTTTTATAGTTTTTTATATATAGCTCTTTTGTTTCTACTTCCCACTTTTAAACCATTATTTTCTAGGTTTTTGTTACTAATGATGAAAGGTAATCCTAACGGACATATTAGCATTTTGTAAAATAAAGGATTATTTTCATACTCAAAAGTTTCTGGGCTTCCTTTCTCCATAAAAAATCTCTTCCTTTCTCTATATTTTTCCGTCTTCAGAATCCTATCAGAGCATTTTTATTCCTATGCCACCATGGTTTTGGAGAAGGAAATGGCAACCCACTCAGTAATCTTGCCTGGAGAATCCTGTGGACAGAGGAGTCTGGTAGGCTGCTGTCCATAGGGTCACACAGAGTCAGACACGACTGAAGCAGCTTAGCATGCATGCATGCACTGGAGAAGGAAATGGTAACTCACTCCAGCATTCTTGCCTGGAGAATCCCAGGGATGGAGGAGCCTGGTGGGCTGCCGTCTATGAGGTCACACAGAGTTGGACATGACTGAGTGACTTAGCAGCAGTAACAGCACCTTGGTTTATGTTTTTTCTCTCTTGCATGAGCCTTCTCCTACTTCAGGATATTCCTCTCAACTGGGCAACCCCCTCAGGACTTTTCTAAAATCATGTTCCTGTTGATGCTTCCCAACTTGTATTCTCATGTGCTAAGAAATAATGAATATGTCCTCTGCCACTTGTTCCTTGAAACTTTCCCTTTCCTTGCTTGAGTATTTTATAGGTTTTGTGTAATGTGAAACAGAATGGAAGAAAGCATCCTTTTTATGAATTCTTTCCCTGAAGGATTAGGATCTACCTTGAGAGTTGAATGCTGCTCTCTTATTTCACTTCTCCTTAGAAGCATTCCCAGCTGAGTTGTGTTTCAAATATCATTTTATTTTTATACTTTGATGGTATATTATTTAGAGAATGAAAATTTATGAGTATTATAGCTTCATTATGGATTGTATTATTTGCCCAAGAGTTTAAAATATATCCATTGTTTCAGTTCATCTTTTTACCTTTAACTCTATTTTTTAAGTATAATAGTGTGAATCTCTTTTGATTATATATGGTTGATATATTTGTGCCTAACATCTAATTTTAACTTTCTCATACTGTTTACTTTAGAAATGTATCTTACAAATATCATATAGATGAATTTGTCTCTAAATTCAATCTGAGAGGTTTTAATAAGGTAATTCATTTAAAATTTACTTTTGAAACTGAAAAGCTTGTTATTATTTTTATCATTATATGCTTTCTCTCATATCTATTTTTACTAGAAAATATTTGCTTTATATTCTATTCCTTTTCATCTGAAAAGTATGCATTTTGTTTTTATTCTTAATATTAAATGTGGGGTAGTTCATTTCACTGCCTTGAATCTCACAGGGAGATTCAAGCTGTTGTCTGTTAAGCTCCTTCTAAAGGTTATTGGGGCTTCCCTCATAGCTCAGATGGTAAAGAATATACCTTCAGTTGCAGGAGACCTATGTTCGATTCCCTGGAGAAGGAAATGACAACCCACTCCAGTATCCTTGCTTGGAGAATCCTATGGACAGAGGAGCCTGGTGGGCTGCAGCCCACGGGGTCCCAAAGAGTTGGACACAACTGAGCGACTAACTCTATGCACTAAAGGTTATTGGGTAAAATCTTGACTGATGTTGAACTAGGAAAGAAACACCCCTGGATGAAAATCAGCTGAACTCTTAAACCAAAAGTGTTAATATCAGGGTAGTCACGGCCTTTAAACTTTCTCTTCCTTCCTTCTACAATCTCATTCCCCAGATTGTCTCCTGAAGTGTCAAACCCAAAAATATAGGCTTGAATAGAGTAAGTGTGGTAGTGGAAAAATGGATAAAATACTAAATCTATTTCTAAAGCTATAAATCAGTCAATGAGTGTCAAATTGTTGGAAACATTTAATTTAAAAACAATAATGCCCAAGGTGGACTACTCTCATAGTTCTTCCACGCTTATCTTTCTTCTGTGTTTATTTAACATTCTCAGATACAAGGTAACACATCCTGGCTCATTTAATAAAGTCACATTATATATATATATATATATATATATAATAGAGCTCAAGATAATAAAGAATTGGAAAATGGAGTATGGTTGGTGTTGGATTCATTATCTCCAACCTCCGAACAAAGAAGCTACTGTGAAATAGATGTTTTCCCTTCTAGAATGATTCCATCATTCTCTGCCTTGGGGCTTTATTTAAACTTTCTTTAATTAAAAAATACTCCTATTGTGTGATAGAACTTTGACTACCATTTCTGATCTGTTGCTGTATTGCATCACTTACTGTACCTTTATTATTTATTCAATGGAAGCTTGTAGAATGTGAACATGTAAGTCCCCTAAAACTGTTAAAGAAGGAAATTATTTTGTCAGATTTTCAATTTATAAAGAACATTCTGGCAGTAGTGTAGATCAATTCCAAGAAGTTGAGATTAGAGGAAAGATTGGTTAGAAAGCTTTTGCAGTAAAACGAAGATGATTAAATTGTGAATCAATGATACTGTAGTGAAGGTGGGAAGGAGAGGGCAGATCTGAGAAATTTTAGAAAGAAAATTAACAAAAAGTTATAATAGATTGGATGTATTGAGGAGTAAAGATAGATTGGTACTAAGGATGACTCCAGATTCTTTCTCTTGAAAGATAGGGAAAGTAGAAGGGTCAATGACCAAAATATGAAATACATGAGGAAAGGTAAGCTTAAGATGAAAATGATCAATGCCATTTCAAATATATATTTGAAGTAGTTTTAGGTGCATTTGAAATTCAATTGGATACAGATAATACATAATTGGACTATAAGGGTCTGAAGATCATAAAAGAAGTTAGGTGTAGAGATAAAGAACTTAGGTGTCATTACCTTTTAAGTGACAGCTAAAATCACAGAAATAGGTGAGGTCACAGTGAGATTTTTGTAAAAATGGCAAGTGGGTTAGGAGAAATCTCTACAATCCTTATTTATACAGAGACAGGTGGAGATGATAAGAAATAATAGGAGTGTAGAAAATAGCCCAAGGTGTCGAACAGAAGAGTGCACAACACAATGGGGAGATAACAATATGGGGATGGAGTAGTCAACAGTTAGTTATACAAATGCAGTAAGTTTCTAAAAATTCACAGAGCTGAACACTTATGATTTTGCATTCTGTTCTCCCTCTCATAATTTAAATGTGAATTTATACTAAAATTATTATCATCCCATATAGTTCTTGATGAAAGGGAAGGGGTTAGACTTGCTGAAGTCAATGGTCACTAGAATTAAAATTTGTGTTATTATTATCAAGGGAGAAAATGAGAAACAGATATAAGGTAGCTAACCAATAGGCTCTGTTTTCATCCAAGTAAACAATAGAATTTGGTTAAAGTAGCTTGTTAGACTTAACAAAGAAAACAATAACATTAAATAAATTATTTTTTTTCTAATTTAGTAGCACTACCTTTAGGTAAACAATTGAGTTAGACTTCTAACACTTTTACTGCTTGTAAAGGAAACAAAGATAATTATCCTACAATAAGAAAGATGTCATCTAATTCCCATCGCCCTGATTCTTCACTCTATCAGACTCAGTAACTAATACTGTATAATGATCCTTATACTATCATGAAATGGAATTTATGATGTAACATACTTTCACACATAACTTTTAAAATGCAATACCCCAATTGTAATACAAAGGAGAAATAAAAGTAAACTAATTTTTGAAAACATAATGTGCACTTTAATATATAAATGCTGAGGAATGACTACATAGAAGCTCTAATGAAGGAGTAAGATACTTGCATATACTTATAATGAATACATTTGGTTTTAAAAGTAGAAGATGTAACAAAACCTAGTCCTTACAAAAAGTACAGAAAAATGATAATGAGGAAGTTTATGCAGATGCTAAATTAAGAACTAGTGTCAGGATAAGCAATAACAAAGCACAGTTATGGGTATATGAGGAAACAAATGAAGAAATAGTCTTAATTAAAGTAGAGATAATATGTTACCCCAAATTACATAATGTAAAAGTGGAGAAATCTAGGAACTACGTTATTCTCGCAAATAAGCTGAACATTATAAATGAGGGGTATAAATTTTTTACTTTACGACATAGCACTTGGTAGGCATGAAGTAACAGCAAAACAATACTGTATCCCCATTTGTTGTCCTTGTGTTAGTCACTCAGTCATGTCTGACTCTTAGTGACCCCATGGACTAAAGCCCCCCAGGCTCCTCTGTCCATGGGATTTCCCAGGCAAGAATACTGGGATGGGTTGCCATTCCTTCTCCAGGGGATCTTCCCCACCTAGGGATTGAACCCGGGTCTCCTGAATTGCAGGCAGATTCTTTAACATTCCCAGCAACCTAGTGTCCATCAGCAGATGAATGGATAAGAAAGCTGTGGTACATATACACAATGGAATATTACTCAGCATTTAAAAAGAATACATTTGAATCAGTTCTAATGATGTGGATGAAACTAGAGCCTATTATACAGAGTGAAGTAAGCCAGAAAGAAAAACACCAAATACAGTATACTAACACATATATATGGAATTTAGAAAGATGGAAACGATAACCCTGTATGCGAGACAGCAAAAGAGACACAGATGTATGGAACAGTCTTTTGGACTCTGTAAGAGAGGGTGAGGGTGGGATGATTTGGGAGAATGGCATTGAAACATGTATAATATCATATATGAAACAAATTGCCAGTCCAGGTTCGATACATGATACTGGATGCTTCGGGCTGGTGCACTGAGACGACCCAGAGGGATGGTATGGGAAGTGAGGAGGGAGGGGGAACACGTGTATACCTGTGGTGGATACATGTTGATGTATGGCAAAACCAATACAATACTGTAAAGTAATTAGCCTCCAATTAAATAAACAAATTTATATTTTAAAAAATAATTTAAAAAAGTCAAAAAAAAGAAAAGAAAAAGAAAAGAAAGAAATTCCTAACACGTCAAGGTACAAGTTATTTTTCTAGTATTGTTCAGTCACCCAATCATGTCCGACTCTTTGAGACCTCGTGGACTGCAGCACGTCAGGCCTCCTCATCCCTCACCATCTCCTGGAGTTTGCCCAAGTTCATGTTCATTGCGTCGGTGATGCCACTCAGCCATCTCATCCTCTGATGCCCTCTTCTCTTTCTGCCCTAATCTTTCCCAGCATCAGGGACTTTTCCAACGAGTCATCTGTTCACATCAGATGACCAAATTATTGGAGCTTCAGCTTCAGCATCAGTCTTTCCAGTGAATAGTCAGGGTTGATTTCCCTTAAGATTGACTGGTTTGATTTCTTTGTTGTCCAAGGGACTTTCAGGATTCTTCTCCAGCACCAAAGTTTGAAGGTATCAATTCTTTGACATTCTGCCTTCTTCACGGCCAGCTCTCACAACCATACATCACCATTGTGAAGACCATAGACTTATATGGCCCTTTGTCAGCAGAATAATGTCTCTGCCTTTCAACACACCATCTAGATTTGTCATCGCTTTTTTGCCAAAAAGCAATCATCTTCTCATTTCATGGCTACAGTCACCATTCACAGTGATTTTGGAGCCCAAGGAGAGGAAATCTGTCACTACTTCCAACTTTTCCCCTTTTATTTGCCATGCAGTAATGGGGCTGGATGCCATGATCATAGCTGTTTAATATTTAACCTTAATGGCTCTTTCATTTTCTTATTTCACCCTCATCAAGAGGCTCTTTAGCTCCTCTTCGCTTCCTCTCTCTCTAGTACTTGAAGAAATTTTGGAGATGTTGACTAGTATCTCTGTTAATAGTATTATAGTAAAATTTTAAGAAAATAATATAGAAATAAATAAATGATTTCAGTATTTATTTTTCATGGTATGGATTGTATATTCTTGTCTGCCTGCAATACAAGCGATGCAGGTTCAACCCTCGGATTGGGAAGATCCCCTGGAGTAGGGAATGGCAGCCCACTCCAATATTCTTGCCTAGGAAATCCCATGGACAGAGGAGCCTGGCAGGCTACAGTCCATGGGGTCGCAAAATAGTAAGATATAACGTAGTGACTAAACAACAACAGCGAGGAACATCCTTGTGTTAGGAAAATTAAAAAAAAAAAATGTGTAGTTGGACTCTCAATCTCTGTTCCAGTGGATGGATCCTCTGGGCCAGGATTTTAGAAAACATCATTCTTGTTTTTACAACAAAGGAAAAGCTGAATAAACTAAACATCAACAAACTTTCTTAGATCCATCAGAAAATTGAGAATTGAGGTCACAGGGCAAAATATTGACCCAAAAATTGGAGAAAAAGAAGAGGATCACAGCTCACAGGACAGGAGCCCAAGCTTAGAAACTTCTGCAGGGAACAGTAGCATAGTACCAATTTAGTGCACTAAATTTTACTTTATTTTTATTTTTTTAATATGAATTATTTATTTTAATTGGAGGTTAATTACTTTACAATATTGTATTGGTTTTGCCATATCTAGTAAAATAAAAGTAACATCTTCAAGAAATCTGAAAATAAAACAAGAGTTCCTAAAGAACAATAAAACAAAATTAGTCACACAATAAGCCAAATGTGTGTGTGTGTGTGTGTGTTTTTCCCTTTCACTCTACTAACTGTAATTTTCAAGAAGCAGTTCAAAGTGGTACTTATAGTTACCATCTAATGAGAGACTGCAAATCTTCTCTAGAAAAAAAGCAAAGAGCTGGAAAAAAAATGGACAGAACAATCATTTCCATGCTCTGTAAATCTACCAATGCTTTATAATTGTGGAAGTATGTATTGTTGAGAAACTGATGAAATTTAAGTAAAACAGTGGAAATCTGTGGTGTTCTGGCCCATGCTTGTGTTCAGTTGAGGCAGGAGTTCTGCCAGGACAAGGCAAGCCATAAGGACCACCATTTCTTTTCTGTGATAGTAGGAATATCATATTTGATACTTTCAGAGTATATTTTCAGAGGCAGGGAAACAGGGTAGGATGACTGACTCAACTAGCCTAAGGCTTCTGTAGTATGTGGGGCAAGTATATTCCTGGATGAAGATGTGTGCATGAGAAGTGGAGATTAGATTTCTCTGATAATCCCACATAATCCTGGTCAACTTTGAGGCTGCACAGAGGAGACCCAAAAGAGCCAGTGGAATCTATGTGACCAGGCAGGCTTAGAAATGGTCTGAACATTAAATGTGCTCACTTACCCATACACAGATCCATTGGCAGAAGATGGAATTTTGCTGTTTCAGGGTAGTCATCATATCCTCTGTAGAATCATTATCTAATAGGAAGTCCCCTAGGAAGTCAGAATTTAAAAGAAAAATAAGAACATAAGTAATAAATAGACTTGTTTATTTTAAAAATTAAGTTGAATGACAGTATCCACAAATAACAAGGAACACAGATTTCATAGATTTAACCTAGGCAAGTTGTTAAACAAGTAAATGGCAACAAAAAAAAATCTTTAAAGGGAAAATCAAAATGCAAATTTCGTATATTATCTAAAATGTCTACTTTCTAATAAAAAATTTGAGACATTCAGAGAAACAAACAAAAATACTACCCCAGACTTAGGAAAAAAATCAATCAATAAAAAATTTTATGAGTGTACCAGGATTCTGGATTTAACAGACAAGTACTTTAAGGCAGCAATTATCAACATGTTAAAACATCTTTTAAAAAGCGTATTTAAGTAATTAAAGGAAAATATGACAATGATTCAACAAATAAAAATTCTCAAGGATCTAGAACTATATAAAAGGAAAAAATGGAAATTGTGGAATTGAAAAATACAATAACTGAAATGCAAAATTTTAGCAAAACTCAACACTAGAATACAGATAACAGAAGATTTAGTGGACTTAAGGATAGATCAATAGATATTATCCAATATGAAAAACAGAGATAATATGGATGACTCACTATGCTGTGCACCTGAAATTATCCTCCAAACTAGTAAGACTAATAGACGATTTCAACAAAATCAGAGAATACAGCATCCTTTTATAAAATCAATTGTATTTCTATATACCAGTAACAAACAGTCTTAAAATCAAGAAAACAATCCCACTTTCAATAGTTTCAGGAGAATAAAATACTTAGGAATAGATTTAACTGAACATTTCAAGTTCATGGATTGAGAGATTAGAGATCTGAAGGGCAATTCTGTCCAATTTGATCTAGAAATGCAACAAAAATTTAAAATCTTAGCAAGCTTATCATAGAAATTGACAAGCTGATCCTAAAATTCAGATGGAAATGCAAGAAACCAGAATAACCAATACAACCTTGAAGAGGAAAAGCAAAGTTTGAAGACTTACACTTCTTTATTTCAAAATCTGCTCCGTAACTATCATAATCCATACAATATGGTACCATCACTATTATAGACATGCACAAGAGTTGAAAGTCTAGAACAATGGGTATTGGACAAAGATGCTGAAGCAATAAAATGGTAAAAGTATAGGCTTTTTTAAAAATAATGCCAGGACAATAACCTCATAAAAAAATGTAAACTTAGACCCTTATCTCACATAATACACAAAAGTTAATTCAACTTGAATAATATATCTAAATGTGAATGCTGAAACAATATAACATAGAACAAAATATTCATAATCTTGATCTGACCAAAAATTGTTTAGATACAACACCAAAATCATGGTCCATAAGATTTTTTAAAAATCATAAATTAGACTTCACAAAGATGAGATGTGTTTTTCCTTCAAAGAAACCATTAAGAAATGAAAAGTGTAGTCAAAATCTGGTTTAAAAATTCTTTTTCAAATGATTTACCTGTTAGTAAAGGTTTTCAAATAATGTATCTAAGCATATGTTATATTTAGAATATGAAAAGAATCCTTAACACTCAATAACAATACAGACAACACAATTCAAAAATGAACAAGTGATTTGAATAGGCATTTTACTAAGAATAAAAACTAATGGCTAATAAGCATATTAAGAAAGCTTGACATCATTAACTATTAGATAAAGCAAAATACAACCATAGCAATATACCATTTCAGGCTCTCTAGTCGTGTCTGACTCTTTGCGACCCCATGGACTATAGCCTATCAGGCTCCTCTGTCCATGGGATTTTCCAGGCAAGTGTGCTGGAGTGGATTGCCATTTCCTTCTCCAGGAGATCTTCCCAACCCAGGAGTCGAACCTGGGTCTCCCACATTGCAAGCAGACGCTTTACCATCTGAGCCACAATGCCAAAGAATAAAAAATGACAGACAATATCAAGAATTGTCATGGATATGAAAAAACTAAATCCTTCATGTATTGTTGGTGGGAGGATAAAATGGTACAGTGACTTTTGAAAAGAGTTTGATAATTCCTTAACAACTTCGCATAAGCTTACAGACAACTTCCTAATTCCGTACCTAGGTGACCACCCAAGATAAATTGAAACCTCAGTTCAGTTCAGTCACTCAGTCATGTCTGACTCTTTGTGACCCCATGAATTGCAGCACGCCAGGCCTCCCTGTCCNGAACTAAAAAGAATAGACACTTCTCCGAAGAAGACATACGAATGGCTAACAAACACATGAAAAGATGCTCAACATCACTTATTATCAGAGAAATGCAAATCAAGACCACAATGAGGTACCATTTCACACCAGTCAGAATGGCTGCGATCCAAAAGTCAACAAGCAATAAATTCTGGAGATGGTGTGGAGAACAGGGAACCCTCTTACACTGTTGGTGGGAATGCAAACTAGTGCAGCCACTATGGAGAACAGTATGAAGATTCCTTAAAAAATTGCAAATAGAACTGCTATACGATACAGCAATCCTACTGCTGGGCATACATACCAAGGAAACCAGAATTGAAAGAGACACATGCACCCCAATGTTCATTGCAGCACTGTTTACAATAGCCAGGACATGAAAAATACCTAGTGTCCATTAACAGATGAATGGATAAGAAAGCTGTGGTACATATACACAACGGAATATTACTTAGCCATTAAAAAGAATACATTCGAATCAGTTCTAATGAGATGGATGAAACTGGAGCCAATTATACAGAGTGAAGTAAGCCAGAAAGAAAAACACCAATACAGTATACTAACACATCATACATACCAAGGAAACCAGAATTGAAAGAGACACATGCACCCCAATGTTCATTGCAGCACTGTTTACAATAGCCAGGACATGAAAAATACCTAGTGTCCATTAACAGATGAATGGATAAGAAAGCTGTGGTACATATACACAACGGAATATTACTTAGCCATTAAAAAGAATACATTCGAATCAGTTCTAATGAGATGGATGAAACTGGAGCCAATTATACAGAGTGAAGTAAGCCAGAAAGAAAAACACCAATACAGTATACTAACACACATATATATGGAATTTAGAAAGATGGTAATGATAACCCTATATGCGAGACAGCAAAAGAGACACAGATGTATAGAACAGACTTTTAGACTCTGAGGAAGAAGGAGAGGGAGAAGGTGGGATGATTTGGGAGAATGGCACTGAAACATGTAAACTGTCATATAAGACATGAATCGCCAGTCTATGTTTGATAGAGGATACAGGATGCTTGGGGCTGGTGCATGAGGATGATCCAGAGAGATGATATGGGGTAGGAGGTGGAAGGGGGGTTCAGGATTGAAAATTCATGTACACCCATGGCAGATTCATGTCAATGTATGGCAAAACCAATACAGTATTGTAAAGTAAAACAAAGTAAAAATAAAAATTAAAATTAAAAAAAAGAAATGAAATGTAAAAAAGCAAAGTGGCTGTCTGGGGAGGACTTACAAATAGCTGTCAAAAGAAGACAAGTGAAAAGCAAAGGAGAAAAGGAAAGATAAGCATGTGAATGAAGAGTCCCAAAGAATAGCAAGAAGAGATAAGAAAGTCTTCCTCAGCAATTAATGCAAAGAAATAGAGGAAAACAACAGAATGAGAAAGACTAAAGATCTCTTCAGGAAAATTAGACACACCAAGGGAACATTTCATGCAAAGATGGGCTCAATAAAGGACAGACATGGTATGAACCTAACAGAAGGAGACGATATTAAGAAGAGGTGGCAAGAATACACAGAAGAACTGTACAAAAAAGATCTTCACGACCCAGATAATCACGATGGTATGATCACTCACCTAGAGCAAGACATCCTGGAATGTGAAGTCAAGTGGACTTTAGAAAGCATCACTATGAACAAAGATACTGGAGGTGATGGAATTCCAGTTGAGCTGTTTCAAATCCTGAAAGATGATCCTGTGAAAGTGCTGCACTCAATATGCCAGCAAACTTGGAAAACTCAGCAATGGCCACAGGATTTGAAAAGGTCAGTTCCAATCCCAAAGAAAGACAATGCCAAAAAATGCTCAAACTACCACACAGTTTCATTCATCTCACATGCTAGTAAGGTAATGCTCAATATTCTCCAAGCCAGCCTTCAGCAATATGTAAACTGTGAACTTCCAGATGTTCAAGCTGGTTTTAGAAAAGGCAGAGGAACCAGAGATCAAATTGCCAACATCCGCTGGATCATGGAAAAAGCAACAGACTTCCACAAAAATATCTATTTCTGTTTTATTGACTATGCCAAACAAAGCCTTTGACTGTGTGGATCACAATAAACTGTGGAAAATTCTGAAAGAGATGGGAATACCAGACCATCTAACCTGCCTCTTGAGAAATCTGTATGCAGGTCAGGAAGCAATAGCTAGAACCGGACATAGAACAACAGACTGGTTCCAAATAGCAAAAGGAGTATGTCAAGGCTGTATATTGTCACCCTGCTTATTTAACTTCTATGCAGAGTACATCATGAGAAAGACTGGGCTGGAAGAAGCACAAACTGGAATCAAGATTGCTTGGAGAAATATCAATAACCTCAGGTATGCAGATGACACCACCCTTATGGCAGAAACTGAAGAGGAACTAAAAAGCCTCTTGATGAAAGTGAAAAAGGAGAGTGAAAAAGTCGACTTAAAGTTCAATATTCAGAAAACGAAGACCATGGCATCTGGTCTGATCACTTCATGGGAAATAGATGAGGAAACAGTGTCAGACTTTATTTTGGGGCCTCAAAATCACTGCAGATGGTGATTGCAGCCATGAAATTACAAGACACTCCTTGGCAGGAAAGTTATGACCAACCTAGATAGCATATTGAAAAGCAGAGACATGACTTTGCCAACCAAGGTCCATCTACTCAAGGCTATGGTTTTTCCAGTGGTCATGTATGGATGTGAGAATTGGACTGTGAAGAAAGGTGAGGGCTAAAGAATTGATGCTTTTTTTTTAAATTAATTTTTATTTTTTAGTTTGTTTTGCTTTACAATACTGTATTCATTTTGCTATACATTGACATGAATCAGCCATGAGTGTACATGAACTCCCAATCCCGACCTCCACCTCCCCTCTCCGCCCCACACCATCTCTCTGGATTATCCCCGTGCATCAGTCCCAAGCATCCTGCATCCTGCATTGAACCTAGACCGGTGATTAGTTTCACTTATGATATCATACATGTTACACTGCCACTCTCCCAAATCATCCCACCCTCTCCCTCTCCCACAGAGTCCAAAAGGCTGTTGTATGCTTTTGACTGTGGTGTTGAAGAAGACTGTTGAGAATCCCTTGCACTGCAAGGAGATCCAACCAGTCCATTCTGAAGGAGATCAGCCCTGGGATTTCTTTGGAAGGAATGATGATAAAGCTGAAACTCCAGTACTTTGGCCACTTCATGTGAAGAGCTGACTCACTGGAAGACTCTGATGCTGGGAGGGATTGGGGGCAGGAGGAGAAGGGGATGACAGAGGATGAGATGGCTGGACGGTATCACTGACTCAATAGATGTGAGTCTGAGTGAACTCCAGGAGTTGGTGATGGACAGGGAGGCCTGGCGTGCTGTGATTTGTGAGGTTGCAAAGAGTTGGACATGACTGAGTTACTGAACTGATTTACGAATCAATAACAATTTGTTCTATTATTCCCTACTGTTTATGAAAGCACAGATGCTCTGGTTGGTGCATTACATATATTATTTCTATACCTCACATCATTTCAGTATTACTAGTATTTTTCTCATTTGTAATTGGTAATATGATATTCACCACAGGTACTAAATTCATTCATCAGATCATTCAATTATTTAAAAATATGCAAAAAAAAATCTTATGTTTTACTTGCATATTTTAATAAATATCTGTTATGCCATCAAAGTCACATAGTAAATTTCAAGTTACCATTTTTTGAATTTCAATTTTCACATATACTATTTCTATATTTCATTACATATATTATTTCTATACCTCACATCATTTCAGTATTACTAGTATTTTTCTCATTTGTAATTGGTAATATGATATTCACCACAGGTACTAAATTCATTCATCAGATCATTCAATTATTTAAAAATATGCAAAACAAAAGATCTTATGTTTTACTTGCATATTTTAATAAATATCTGTTATGCCATCAAAGTCACATAGTAAATTTCAAGTTACCATTTTTTGAATTTCAATTTTCCCATATACTATTTGTATATTTCCCCTTCATTTAACACAGACTAGTATTATTATTCCTATGTTTTTCTCATTTGCTATTTAGAATGACTATGAGCATCAAAATCTGTTCTTTATTAATCAAGATACTGGCTAGGGTACAAAGTGGATACAATGTTTAGTTTCCTCTAAACCTTCCTTCTGAGTTTTTATCTTCTGGATTTCTTATATTTTCCTCAAATCATTCTGACCTTCATTGATGGTAACAATTTATTTTCCTGCCTTCAGTTATCTTAATTTACTCATGGTCACTCCATGGCTTCTTAAAGAGATAAGGCCCTTGTTTCTTTTAAATATTTTCAACTTATGTTGCAATGAAAGAATACTAGACAAAGTTAAACAGGTTTATTTATATAGTACATATAGACAATGTGTTCCAAAGCTCTTGACCATCTGGAGATTAACATATGGCAGGCATACTAATTGCAGCCACTCCTATAATTCACAAAATAGTGCTTGGAGCTTGACTTTAGCCTCCTTCCATGATGATCACATTTTATGAGTCTGAAATTGAGATTTATCATCTGATATTTTGTTTCAAATTGAAAATGTATTTCTATGAAAACTTTTTCAAAGATAAGCATTAACTCACAAAATTAGCTTCCACATTTACATGTGTCTTTCATTGAGCTGAGTTGCTTCAGTTGTGTCCAACTCTGTGTGACCTTGTGGACTGTAGCCCGC
>SJXQ01006944.1:96694-132857 GCA_006408695.1 Aepyceros melampus | reverse complement strand
ATCCAACCAGTCCATTCTGAAGGAGATCAACCCTGGGATTTCTTTGGAAGGAATGATGCTAAAACTGAAGCTCCAGTACTTTGGCCACCTTATGCAAAGAGTTGACTCACTGGAAAAGACCCTGATGCTGGGAGGGATTGGGGGCAGGAGGAGAAGGGGACGACCGAGGATGAGATGGCTGGATGACATCACGGGCTCAATGGACGTGAGTCTGAGTGAACTCCGGGAGTTGGTGATGGACAGGGAGGCCTGGCGTACTGCGATTCATGGGGTCGCAAAGAGTCGGACACGACTGAGCGACTGAACTGAACTGATAGTTTTTGATGGGCTTTCCGGGTGGCACTACTGGTAAAGAACCTGCCTGCCAATGCAAGAGATTCTGGTTCAGTCTCTGGGTCGGGAATATCCCGTGGAGAAGGGCATGGCAACCCAGTCCAGTATTGTTGCCTGGAGAATTCAGTGGATGGACGAGCATTATAGGTGACAGTTCATAGTGTCTCAGAGAGTCAGACATGACTGAAGTGACTTAGCATGCATACATTCATGGTTTATAATAGCCTCCCAATGGACACAGTCTTAATATCCTTCTGCTGTTGAATAAGTTGTAGTGTGTATTACTTAGTCGTGTCCGACTCTTTTGCAACCCCATGGACTGTAGCCTGCCAGGCTCTTCTCTGTATGGAATTCTCCAGTCAAGAATACCGGAGTGGGTTGCCATATCCTTTTCCAGGGAATCTTCCTGACCCAGGGATCGAATCCAGATCTCCTGCATTGCAGGCAGGTTCTTTACCATCTGAGCTATAGGGGCTTCCCTGGTGGCTGTAGAGAATCCATTCACAAAGAGTCGGACACAACTGAGCAATTAAGCATGTTGAATAAGTTGAATACTGGCACATGCTATAACATGAATGAACCTGAAAAACATCATATAAAAGTAAAAGAAGCAGAGTGCAAAAGAGCACATTCAATGACTCTATTTATTTTAAATGCCAAGGCATTGACTTCAAAAGAATTCTCATCAAAAGGAAAAACATATTTGTCTTTTTCTTTAATTTCATATCTATAAACTTATTGTGGCCATCATTTGAGGATGTATGTAAGTCAAATCATTATGCTGTTCACTTAAACTTTCACAGTACTCTATGTTAATTATATCTCAATAAAACTAGAAGGAAAAAATGTCAAGGCAGGGAAATTTTATAGATATAATAAGCAGTTAAGTAGTTATCTAAAGATGGATATGAATACAGATTTTAACTCTAAATGGTAATAAGGGAACTTGAAATATCAAAACTGGATTATGGTGAGGGTTGCACAATTCTAAAAATTTATAAATTTATTAAATATAATTGAACCATAGTCTTATTAAAGGTAAATTTTATGATACATAAATTATACTTCAATAAAGCAGTTAAAAAGTGGGTAAGGATTATGTATAAGGAGTAACAATTTGAAATGCAAGCCAAAAATAGTATTAAGCACAATATAATAAGCAGTTAAGTAGTTATCTAAAGATGGATATGAATACAGATTTTAACTCTAAATGGTAATAAGGGAACTTGAAATATCAAAACTGGATTATGGTGAGGGTTGCACAATTCTAAAAATTTATAAATTTATTAAATATAATTGAACCATAGTCTTATTAAAGGTAAATTTTATGATACATAAATTATACTTCAATAAAGCAGTTAAAAAGTGGGTAAGGATTATGTATAAGGAGTAACAATTTGAAATGCAAGCCAAAAATAGTATTAAGCACAAATGACTATTCAAGGTATTAAAGTAGGAAGTCAGAGGATATGCTGTTAGACCTTCACTAAGCAGTGCTTTAGTAAACCTACCTTTATTCACCTAGCTATACTTAAATGTGTTTCTAGTTTTCATGACCTTCTCTACTTTGCCATAAGCGTATCCACAAAGTGTTAGATAGAGGGGGAAAAGCAAGGTCACTCACAGTGAAGCAGCTCGGAGGGAAAAAAGAGGAAGGAAGGGAAAGAGGGAGAGACCAATATGTTTCAGTAAAATACTTCGGAGTTTTTCAGGGGTAAAGAACCCGCCTACTAATGAAGATATGGTTTTGATCCCTGAGTTGGGAAGATCCCCTGGAGAAGAAAATGGCAACCCACTCTAGTATTCTTTCCTGGAGAATTTCATGGACAGAGGAGCCTGGCAGGCTACAGTCCATGGGGTCGCAAAGAATCAGACAACTGAGCCAACTGAGTACTCACAGCAAATTATGGTGGTCAAGTATGTGGACTCTGGAGCCAGTCTGTGGAATTCATAATACTGTCTCTCACATTTACTAGTGTTATGACACTGGACTTCTCTGCACCTCAATTTCTTTACCAATAAAATGGGAAAATAATGTATTAAATTCTTCCTAGGGTTGTTGACAGGATTAGGCAAGTTAACATGTGCATAGAAATTTCAACACTAGGTAACTCAGCATAGAGTAAACACCATACTCCAGTTACCTGTCATTAATCTCTAGAGAATAAGACTGACTTAGCCAATCACTGTTTCCTTATTTGAAAAATGAGGATGATAATAATAGTATCTATTTCATAGCTGTGTTATGAGGTTAAATAATTGATGCAAAGTTTTTAGAATGTCTTGTATACATTAGTGATTGTTACTTCTATTTTCAGAAGGCTTCTAGGTACATAATCTACATGTAAATATTTTCCCTTTGTCTTTATCTTTCCAATAGCTCTTTCTTTTAGTTTGCATCTTATATTGGGCAGAATTTCCTAGCCAATATTAACTAACTTTTCTTGTTCCTAATGTAATGAGATTATTGTTTCATAGAAAGTGTGGGGTTGTCCATTGACTTAAGAGCTATTTCTGTTACAGAATATTGTAAGTATTCTTTCTTTAGTATTGGATATGAAATGAAATTTATCAAACACTAAAGTGTCTGCCAATAGTACCATACCAAATTTGATCTCCTAACATGAGGAGATTTTTTAACATTAAGTCATCCTTAGATTTGTTAGAGAAAGCATTTTTATAAATTATAGTTTCAAAAAGTAAGTATTTCTTTAAGTGAAATTTTCAAATGTGTGGCCAAAGGTGAAAGTATAACTCTGAAGTCAGATGCTTGTATTTTGTGCAGCTTATATTTTTCCTCTTAGGGAAGTTACTTAACCTAGCTTTGCTTCAGTTGTCTAACATCTAAAATGTTGCCTATTTTGTAGAATGTTTTTGAATATTAAGTGTGTTATCCCCTAAGGATTTACCACACACCTGACACATAATAAAAATTGTGTTTGTAATATCTATTCATGTCTCATATCATTTTTCTATGTGTGTTTAACCTATATAAAATGAATCGTTTTCCCCATTCAGTGATTTGTTGTTTTAAATTCATCTTCTTCTTATATTATTTCTTCTGTTCTATTTAGATTTTACATTAAAAATAATATTTTCTACTTTTGTGCTTAGCTTTTTATATGTAGTCTTTATAAATAGTCTTCTGTATCCTTGATTCCAGTAAGTCTTATTTTCTACACTTCTATAAGCCATACTTTCAGAATGCCTCTGCCATCGTAGATTTTGAGTCCAGGAGGTAAGTAATACTATTGAAATATATAAATTTTGTCCTCAAGAGGCTTACATTTGGAAATATATTGAATATATATATATACATATATATATATATGTATATATATATATATCTGTGCATGCATGTTCAGTTGCTCAGTCATGTCCAGCTCTTTGTGACCTTATGGACTGTAACCCACCAGACTTCTCTGTCCATGGGATTCTCCAGGCAAGAATACTAGAGCGGGATGCCATTTCCTCCTCCAGGAAATCTTCCTGACCCAGGGATCAAACCTGCATCTCCTGCATTGCAAGTGGATTCTTATCACGGAGCCACTTGGGAAAACTTAACATATATCTACTAATAGGAATTTTTTGTTTAGTCTGTCCAATATAAGGCAGCTGCTTTATTATATGATTATATATTAAAGTAAGATAAGAACCCTTACCTAGTGTATATGTTCATTAATTGTGTGCACTGAAAATGTAAATACATTCTGTATCAAGAGTCTTCATTTAGTAATATCTGAAAGTTTTGCAAACCAGTCAGTCTTAAGGGAAATCAACTCTGAATACTCTTTGAACAAGGAGGCCTGGCGTGCTGCAGTCCATGGGGTAGCAAAGAGTTGGACATGACTGGGTGACTGAACAACAACAAAAACATTTTGCTGTTCTGCCAACTTGGATGACTTATGTGTGGTGTTTGGAAAATATTATATTTTACTATAACTATCCGAATGGAAGCCTAGTTAGATATTTCTTTCTGTATGAGTGGATAAAAACATGTTAAGTTTAAGAAGACAATTTCACTCTGTGTGACCCTTCAGATTCTGTAAATCTATTTGAGCTCAAAAATTTAAAATGTACTCATAAGTCCTACTGAATTAACAAGCCAGAATTTCAATTTTGACTACAATAGCTGTCTGGGCTTAAGCCCCTATATTCTTACTGAGATTTAGACATTTGCCACCTCCAGTTTCTTTAGAATAAATACATTTTAGTCATTATTTTTTTCTTGAAGAAATATCAGTTTCCCTGTAAAATATGACCTTTTACTCTCACTTTTCTGATTTCATACTAAAGAAATATGTATCCTCTTCAAGAAGGGAAAGACAATCATGACATTAAAAATAAATAGGTGGGTTTATGTCAATGTATGACAAAACCAATACAATACTGTAATTAGCCTCCAATTAAAATAAATAAATTTATATTAAAAATAGTTAAAAGGGTGAGCAAGATTTTTAACTTGTATTAAGTAGTTTACTTATATTACTTTTCTTTGTGCTCAACCTAGCCTGACATTTAAATAAGTTACTAGTACAGGTAGTTAGGCAATTCATGTTAAGTCTCAAGCACATGCAATTTATAGGGTAGCATTACAGAATGACAGAATTTCATTTTCTAAGTTTATTATGCAAGTGGCTTTCTGGGGATACTTTTCCTCATTGTTTACAGAAAATCAAGTTGAAAAGAAGATATATTTTTTGCATTTCTTATTTTTCAATATTACTTTGCTGTGTTAATAAAGTATAACAGATCCCTAATTGCCTAGCAATTTAGCCTAATGGGATATAGCTCCTTTTTTCTCTTCCTTCCTTCTTTTCATCTAGCCATCCTCGCTTCCTTTCTTTACTTAATTTTCTCTTCCTTATACTAGTATTAAGAAGATTTTTTATTCTTGTATACTGTTTTGTTTACCTTGCTTTTGTTTCTAAATTATATGTAAGATTATAATATTTAATTCATGAAATTTCATGACTGTCCATATTTCTCACCCCCTGCTTCATGGATCGGAACCTTGTCCTGGCTAAAGGGCTTGCATTACTCAACGAAGCTATGAACCATGCCATACAGGGCCACCTAAGGTGTATTGGTCATACTGAAGAGTTCTGACAAAATGTAGTCCACAGGTGAAGGAAATGACAACCCACTCTAATATTCTTGCCTGGAGAGCTCCATTGACAGTATGAAAAGGCAAAAAGATATGACACTGAAAGATGAGTCCTTAAGTTGGAAGGTGCCCAGTATGCTACTGGGGAAGAGCAGAGAGCAATTACTAATAGCTTCAGTAAAAATATGCTTTCCTGTTAGCTCAGTCAGTAATGAATCTTCCTGCAGTGCAGGAGACTCAGGCTTGACCCTTGAGTTGGGAAGATCCCCTGGAGAAGGAAATGGCAAACCACTACAGTATTTTGCCTGGAAAATCCCATAGACAGAGGAGCCTGATGGGCTACAGTCCATGGGGTTGGAAAAGAGTTGGACACGACTTAGCAACTAAACCACCACCAGTAACAATGAAGTGGCTGAGCCAAGGCAGGAACAACACTCACCTGTGGATGTGTCTAGTGGTGAAAATAAAATCCATGGTGGAAAGAATAATATTGCATAGGAACCTGGAATATTAGGTACATGAGTCAAGGTAAATTAGAGGTGGTCTATCAGAAGATGGCAAGAGTGAACATCAACATCTTAGGAATCAGCAAATTGAAATAGACAGGAACAGGTGAATTTAATTCAGATGACCATTGTATCTACTACTGTGGGCAAGAATCCCTTAGAAAAATGGAATAGCCCTCATAGTCAGCAAAGCAGTCTGAAATGCGGTACTTGGGTGCACTCTCAAAAATGACAGAATGATCTTGGTTCATTTCCAAGGCAAACCATTCAGCATCACAGTAATCCAACTCTATGCCTCAACATCTAATGACAAAGAAGCTGAAGCTGACTGGTTCTATGAAGACCTACAAGACCTTCTAGAACTAACACTGAAAAAAGATATGCTCTTCATCATAGGGGATTGGAATGCAAAAGTAGGAAGTCAAAAGATACCTGGAGTAACAAGCAAGTTTGACCCCGGAGTATAAAATGAAGCATGGCAAAGGCTAACAGAGTTTTGTCAAGGGGACACACTAGTCATAGCAAACATCCTATTCCAATAAGCCAAGAGAGAGACTCTACTCATGGACCTCACCAGGTGGTCAATACCAAAATCAGATTGATTATATTTTTTGTGGCCATAGATAATGGAGAAGCTCTATACAGTCAGGAAAACCAAGACCTGGAGCTGATTGAGCTCAGATCATGAGAAATCTGTATCCGGGTCAAGAAGCAACAGTTAGAACTGGACATGGAACAACTGACTGGTTCAAAAATTGGGAAATGGGTACGTCAAGGCTGTACATTGTCACCCTACTTATTTAACTTCTGTGCAGAGTACATCACGTGAAATGCCAGTCTGAATGAATCAAAAGCTGGAATCAAGATTGCCAAGAGAAATATCAATAACCTCAGATATGCAGATGATACCACTCTAATGGAAGAAAACAAAGAGGAACTAAAGTCACTTGATGAGGGTGAAAAAGGAGAATGGAAAATCTTGTTTGAACTCAACTTTCAAAACGCTAAGATCATGGTATCTGGTCCCATCACTTCATGGCAAATAAATGGAGAAAAAATGGAAACAGTAAGAGACTTTATTTTTGGGGGCTCCAGAATCATTGCAGACAGTGATTGCAGCTACAAAATTAATAGACACTTGCTCCTTGGAAGGAAATATGACAAAACTAGACAGCATATTAAAAAGCAGAGACATCACTTTGCCGACAGAGTTCCATATAGTCGAAGCTATTTTTCCAATAGACATGTATGGGTGTGAGAGTTGAACCATAAAGAAGGCTGAGCACTGAACAATTGATGTTTTCAATTTGTGGTGCTGGAGAAGACTCTTGAGAGTCCCTTAGGCAGCAAGGAGATCAAGTCAGTCAATCCTAAAGGAAATCAAGCCTGAATATTCATTGGAAGGACTGATGCTGAAGCTGAAAAACTTTGACCACCTGATGTGAAGAGCTGACTCATTGGAAAAGACCCTGGGAAATATTGAGGGCAAGAGGAGAAAAAGGAGACTGAAGATTAGATATTTAGATAGCATCACTGACTGAATGGACACAAATTTGAGCAAACTCCAGGCGATAATGGAGGACAGAGGAGACTGTCTTGCTGTAGTCCATGGAGTCACAAAGAGTAGGACATGAATTAGCAACTGAACAACAAGACAATATTTCTCACCATCAACAGATAAAACATTTTTAGAATAAAATACAAGTAAATTGGTATTTAACTAGTCAAGCTCCTTTTGCTAACATATCATTATCTTTCAGTTATAGATTAAATATTTGTTTCCTCCCAAAATAAACATGTTGAAATCCTACACACAGGTGTGATGGTATTAGGTGGTAGAGTCCTTAGGGTGTGATTAGATTATAAGGTTGAAACTTTCATGAGTGGAATGAGTGTTCTTATGAAAGAGACTCCAGAGAGCTCCCTGACTCTTGCTCTGTAAGGAATTGTCTATGAACCAGGGAGCAGGTGCTCTCCAAACATGGAATCTGCTTCCTCCTTGATCTTGGAATCTCAGCCTCCAGAACTATAAGAAATAAATGTTTGTTGCTCAGTCACCCAATCTATAGTATTGAATAGTTTCTTATGCAGCCCAAATAGACTAAAACTATGTACAGTAATTGTACATATATTCTTTATTTCTACCTTATAATAGTAAAACTACTTAGTAGTCTTTTACTATGCAAATGTAAATAGCTCTTTCCTTCATACTAAGGTGATGGACAGGGAGGCCTGGCATGCTGCAATTCATGGGGTCGCAAAGAGTCGGACACGATTGAGCGACTGAACTGAACTGAAGGGAGTAATTTTCAGAGATTATGTGACATATCAGTCCACAGAGCTAGAACACAGGCTATCTGTTTTTAAATCCAATGTCTTTCCCCAAACAATATTATTTTCTTTTACAGTCAATAGCATATCAACAGGTATCAACAGGTATGAGAGAGTTGGGTGAAAAAAATATTTAGGTGTTTCTTTCTTATAAAGACTTTCTGTATGAATGAGCGTTGTAAATCTGCACCAGGGAGAATATATTATACAGTACTTATCATCTCTGACCAACTTAAGAAACTTTTTTTCTCTGGTACATCTGTTAACTTGTCCAGAAAATGTTTTTTCTATAGTTCAGTAAACACTGCACAAGGCCAATACTCTCTATGAGGCATTATCTTACAGATGTGTGGTACTTTGCAAAAAATATTTATACTTTCTTTGAATTCATAGTTCTATGAATGAATATACATAATTTCTATCTTTAAAAATGCTTATCCTCAGTATAACCCTATGATAAATTCTGTACTCATTACAAACTTCTGATGAAGTAAGAGATGGCTTACAGTTGGGACATGGTAAGAACAATGAATTTTTTTCCAACATCAGCTGGACATTTTTAAATTGAAGTATAGGTAGGTAGGTAAAGTCACTCAGTCGTGTCCGACTCTTTGCGACCCCATGGACTGTAACCTACTAGGCTTCTTTGTCCACGGGATTCTCCAGGCAAGAATACTGGAGTGGATTGCCATTTCCTTCTCTTGTATTTTTATGTTGATGTAAATAGGTTGCTTCCATATCTTGGCTATTGTAAATAGCGTGCTAAGAACATCGATGTGCATGTATCTTTTTGAATTAGATGTTTGCATTTTTTGGATGTGTAGAAGGGAATGGAACTGGTGGATCATATGGTAGTTCTATTTTTAGTTTTTGGGAAACCTCCATACTGTTTTCCACATTGCCTGCATCAACTTATATTCCCACCAACAGTGTACAAGTGTTTCCTTTTCTCCACATCCTTGCCAATATTTGTTATTTATAGACTTTTGATGATAGTCATTCTGATAGTTCTGAGATATCTCACTGTGGTTTTGACTTACATTTCTCTAATAATTAGCTGTGTTAAGCATCTTTTCATGTGCCTGTTAGCCATCTGTGTGTTTTTGGGAAAATGTCTATTGAGCTCTTCTGCTCATTTTTTAATCAAATTGTTTGGATTTTTTTTATATTGAGTTGTATGGGCTGTTAATATATTTTGAAAATTAACCCTTGTCAGCAGTATTATTTATGAATATTTTATCTCATTCAGTATGTTGTCTTTTCGTTTTGTAGGTAGTTTCCTTTGCTGTGCAAAAGCTTTTAAGTTTACTAGGTCTCATTTATCTAGTTTTGCTTTTGTTTCTTTTGCCTTAGGTGACAGATAAAAAATTATGGCTATGGTTTATGTCAGTCTTCTGCCTATGTTTTCTCCTAGAAGTTTTATGGTTTCAGGTCTTACATTTAGGTCTTAAATCCATTATGAGTTTATTTTTGTATATGGTATGAAAAAATGTTCTAATCTCATTCTTTTACATGTAGGTGTGCAATTTTCATAGCACTGCAAATTGAAGAGACTGCCTTTTCTCCACTGTATATTCTTGTCTCCTTTGTAATAAATTAATTGACCACAGGTATGTGGTCATATTTTTAGGCTCTCTATTATTTTCCATTGATCTGTGTGTCTGTTTTGTGCCATTATTATGCTATTTTGATTGCTATAGCTTTATAGTATAGTCTAAAGTCAGATGATCACTCCAGCTTTGTTCTTCTCAGGATTGCTTTGACAATTTAGGGTCTTTGTGTTTCCCTATTAATTTCAGGGTTATTTCTTCTAGTTCTGTAATAAATGTCATGGGTATTTTGATATGGATTACATTAAACCTGTAGATTGTTTTGGGTAGTATGGGCACTTTAATAATATTCTTTCAATCCAAAACATTGGATAGCTTTCCATTTATTTGTATCATCTTCAATTTCCTTCATCAGTGTTTTAGTTTTCAGAATACAAGTCTTTCACTTCCTTGCCTAGGTTTTTCCTAAGTATTTTATTCATGTTGATATGACTTTAAACAGAAGTTTTTGCTCTCTCTTTCTGATAGCTTTTATTATTAGTGTATAGAAAAGCAACAGATTTCTATATACTAATCTTGTATCTTCTGCCTTGTTGAATTCATTTACTAGTTCTAATAGATTTGTGTGTGTGTGTGTGTGTGTGGAGACTTTAAGGTTTTCTTTATATACCATCATGTCATCTGCAAATAGTGATGGTTTTACTTCTTCCTTTATAACTTAATAATCTTTTCTTTCTTTTTCTTGTCTGTTTGCTCTGGGTAAGACTTCTAGTACTATGTTAAATAGAAGTGAGATTGGGCATCCTTGTCATGTTCCTTGTTATAGGAAAGGCTTTCAGATTTTCACCATTGAGCATGATGCTAGCTGTGGATTTTTCATAAATGGCCTTTCTGATGTTGAGATATGTTTTGTCAGTACCCATTTTGATGAGCATTTTTATCATGAATAGATGTTGAATTTTGTCAAGTGCTTTTTTGCATCTTTTGAGAGGATTATGCGATTTTTATACTTCAGTTTGTTAATGTGGTATATCAGATTGATTGATTTGTGAATATTGAGTCATCCTTGCATGCTAACTGCCACTTGATAATGATGTATGATCCTTTTTATATATTAATGAATTTGGTTTCCTAATATTTTGTTGAGGACTTTTGGATCTATATTCATCAAAGATATTGGCTTGTAATTTCCTTTTTGTAGTGTCTTTGTCTGTTTGGTATAGGGTAATGGTAGCCCTATAGAATGAATTTGAGAGTGCTCTGTTTTCTCCAATTTTTGGAGTAGTTTAAGAAGGACAGGTATAAATTCTTCTTTATATGTTTGGTAGAATTTTCCTGTGAAGCTTTTTGGAGCTGGATATTTCTTTGATGATTGTTTGAATAGTAATCATCCATAAACTGCAGTATTTAAATAGAATGCAAGAAACAATGAACAATACACATTCCCTTAAGCATTCCTCAGTCCTTATTGTAATTTTTATTAGTTAGGTGTATTAATAAAAATGAAAATCACATTACATATTTGTAGTACATAAAACTCTACAACATTTTTTCATGAACCTTTGAGGTTCAGATAATTCTATTAGGTTCTATGATGTCATTTTGTTTTCAAATATCTTGTGAGAAATGTCCTATTATTTCATAAGTTACATTTGGATGTTTTCATCATTATTGAGGTATAATTGATATGAAACACAAGCTGGATCAAGATTGCCAGGAGAAATATCAATAACCTCACATATGCAGATGACACCACGCTTATGGCAGAAAGCAAAGAGGAACTAAAGAGCCTCTTGATGAAAGTGAAAGAGGAGAGTGAAAAGTTGGGTTAAAACTCAACATTCAGAAAACTAAGATCGTGGTATCTGGTCCCATCACTTCATGGCAAATAGATGGGGAAACAGTGAAAACAAGGACAGACTTTATTTTGGGGGGCTTCACAAAATTATTTTGAAATTCATTTCTGCTATTATGTGTATGAATATCTCATTCATTTTCATTGCTCAGTAGTATTCTAGTATATGTACATATCAGAATTGTTTTTTTAATCCATTCAGTTTTCATGGACACTTGGATTGTATCCAGTTATGGGCTGTGCTTGGTCGTTCAGCTGTGTCTGACTCTTTGTGACCCCATGGACTATAGCCTGCCAGGATCCTCTGTCCATGGAATTCTCCAGGCAAGAATACTGGAGTGGTTTGCCATGCCCTCCTCCAGGGATCTTCCCAACCCAGGGATCACACAGGTCTCCCATATTGCAGGCAGATTCTTTACTGTCTAAGCCAAAATTTTGGATGCTAGGCTTCTGCATTATGCAAACTGAGAAATTCCAGATGTCCAAGCTGTGTTTAGAAAAGGAAGAGGAATTAGAGATCAAATTGCCAACATTTGTTGGATTATAGAGAAAGCAAGCGGATTTCAGAAAAAAAAAAAAAAAACATCTATTTCTGTTTCATCAACTACACTAAAGCCTTTGACTGTGCAGGTCATGACAAACTGTGGAAAGCTCTTAGAGAGATGGGAATACCAGATCATCTTCCCTGTCTCCTGAGAAACCTTATGCAGGTCAAGAAGCAACAGTTAGAACCCTGTATGAAACAACTGACTGGTTCAGGATTGAGAAAGGACTATGACAGGGCTGTCTGCCATCACCCTGTTTAACCTATACACTGAGCACATCATGAGAAATGCCAGGCTGGATGAGTTACAAACTGGAATCAAGATATGTGGGAGAAACATCAACCACCTCAGATGATACCACGCTAATGGCCAACATCAAAGAGGAACTAAAGAGCCTCTTGATGAGAGTGAAGGAGGAAAATGAAAGAGCCAGCTTAAGACTAAATATTAAAAAAAAAAAAAAAAAACTAAGGTCATGGCATCCAGCCCCATTACTCCATGTCAAATAGAAGGGGAAAAGGTGGAAGTAGTGACAGATTTCCCTTTTTGGGCTCCAAAATCACTGAGGACAGAGACTGTGGCCAAGAAATCAGGGGACAATTGCTCCTTGGCAGGAAAGCGATGACAAACCTAAACAGTGTGTTGAAAAGCAGAGACATTACTCTGCCAACAAAGGTCTGTATAGTCAAGGCTCTGATCTTCCCAGTTCTCACATACAGTTGTGAGAGCAAGACGTAAAGAAGGCAGAATGTCAAAGAATTGATGCCTTCAAACTGTGGTGCTAGAGAAGACTCCTGAAAGTCCTGTGGACAACAAGGATATCAAATCAGTCAATCTTAAGGAGATCAACCCTGAATATTCACTGGAAAGACTGATGCTGAAGCTGAAGCCCCAGTATTTTGGTCATCTAATGTGAACAGCTGACTCATTGGAAAAGTCTCTGATGATAGAAAAGATTGAGAGCAGAAGGAGAAGAGAGCATCAGAGGATGAGATGCCTGGACAGCATCAGCAATGCAATGAACGTGAACTTGAACAAACTCTGGGAGATGGTGAGGGACAAGGAGACCTAGCATACTGCAGTCCATGGGGTTACAAAGAGTTGGTCACTACTGGGCAACTGAACAACATGGCCTATTATAAATAAAGCTGCTGTAACCATTTATCCATAAGTCTTTGTGTAAATATATGACATAATTTCTCTGGGGTAGTTAGTTACCTTGATGTGGAAGAGCTGATTTATAATGGTAAGGGTATGCTTAACATTACAAGAAATTATGAAGCTATTTTCCAAAGAGGCTGCACTAATTTACACTCCCACTAGGAGTGTTTTGGTTCCTCTGTATATTCATCAGCACTGGAAATAGTCAATATTTTTAATTTTAGCCTTAATGCACTGACTAGAACACTAAGTTCACTGTAAATTGAAGTAGCGAGAATGGACTTTTTCCCTTTTTATCTGATCTTAAAAGAAAAGCATTCAGTCTTTCACTATTAAGTATGATGTAAGTTGTAAGGTTTTTGTCAAAATACATAAGGTTGAGGAAGTTCTGTTATATTCCTGTTTCACTAAAAATTTTTATCATGAATGGGTGATGTTTTTGTCAAATACTTTTTCTTCCTCGATTGAGATGACCATACCTTTTTTTTTTTTGGTCTTTAAATATCTTAATTTACATTGGTTTTCAATGTTAAAATAACTTTACATTCCTAGGATAAAGCCCTCTTAGGAGGGCTTCCCTGGTGGCTCTGGAAGCAAAGAATCCACCTGTACTGCAGGAGACTGGGGTTCAATCCTTGGGTTGGGAATATCCACTGGAGTAGTGCATGAATATCTTTCCAGTATTCTTGCCTGGAGAATCCCATGGACAGAGGAGCCTGGTGGTCTGCAGTATATGGGGATGCAAACAGTCACACATGACTGAATTACTAAGCACACAGCACAGCAGGGAGGGTTATATTCTAAGTGTATTTCTGGATATAATTTGCTAAAATTTTGTTAATGAAATTTGTGTTTATTAGAAATGTTCTGTGGTTTTATTTTATTATAATGTATACTTTTGGTATCAAGGTAATATTGACTTCATGAGCTTTGGAAATGTTTCTTCTTCACTTGTCTAGAAGAGTATGTGTAAAATTAGCATAATTCCTTCCTTAAATGTTTGGCAGAGTTACCAATAGTGCTATTTTGTCCAGGAGGTTTTCAGTTATTTAGAAAGTAAATAACATACTTCTAAATAACCCATGGGACTAAGAATAAATAATAAAATATAGAAATCATTTTATCTGAATGACAATGAAAATAGAACTTATCTAGTTTTGTAGGCTGCAACTTTAAGTAAATGCATAGCACTAAATATATTAGAAAGAAAGAATGATTTCAAATCAACAGCCTAAGATTCCACCTTAAAAATTAGAAAAGAATAAAATAATTAAATACTACAAGATATTGCATTATGTCCTTAACGCAGATTCCCCAAATACTAATTCTTTACCACATTTGTTTAGTCCCTGGTTCTTTCCTCTCCTCTTCTCTCTTCAACATTTTGGAGTAAATTGAATATATTATGCCCCTTTACCTTTAAATATTTCCATGGTAATTGCCGCCATTTCTCAAAGAGAGAGAGAAGCAGAGACAGACAAGGAGACAGAGAGAGGGAGAGAGAATTCTGTAACCATAGTACAGTTATAAAAATCTGGAAATTAACATTCATCTTGTTTGGTCATGGGTTTCCCTGATGACTCAGACAGTAAAGAATCTGCCTGCAATGCAGAAGACCCAGGTTCAAACCCTAGGTAGGGAAGATTCCTGGAGAAAGAAATGGCTACCCACTTCAGTATTCTTGCCTGGAGAATTCCATGGACAGAGGAGCCTGGTGGGCTACGTGCATGAGATTGTAAAGAGTTGGACAAGACTGAGCAACTAACACTTTCATTTTCCCTTTGTTTGGTCATTGCCATTGCCCTCCTGATATCCAAAAACCACTCAAAGATTGCACATTTAGTTGTCTATATCTTTAGTTTACTGTAATATGGAAAAGGGGACGACAGATGATGAGATTGTTGGATGCCATCACCGACTCGATGGACATGAGTTTGAGCAAGCTCCATGAGTTGGTGATGGACAGGGAAGCCTGGCGTGCTGCAGTCCATGGGTTGCAAAGAGTCGGACATGACTGAGTGACTGAACTGAACTGAATATGGCAAATACTATTTTTGATTATTTTGTCATTTTTTTTTGTCAAGGCAGAAACTGAAAACTTCAGTTCAGTTCAGTCGCTCTGTCATATCTGACTCTTTGTGACCCATGGACCACAGCACGCCAGGCCTCCCTGTCCATCACCAACTCCCAGAGCCTACCGAAAGCTTAGCAGAATGTTTAAGTAATTTGCCAAGGTCACAGTTGATAATTGCTATGGCCAAGGTTGAATTATCTTTTGACTCCTTCCTAGTACTTATTTTTCCACTGAGATATATTGGGGTGTGTGTGTGTGTGTGTGTGTGTGTGTGTGTGTGTCTGATTCTGTTCCATAGGTTTCTCGACTTTGTGCCCAATGGCAGACACCTTATCTTACAAACCCCATCACCTAAGGCAGTGCAGTAAAAACAGTACTCATTTACTTTTTATCCACATTTGACTACAGATTAACAAAGTGACCTACATGATTGCAATATGACCAAATTTTAATTAGAATTATTTTCATGTGGGTGATGAGAGTTAGCTTCCCTTTCTTTGATATAATATTAAAGTTAATACATTCTTAACAAAAAAGATCCTTGGTAAAATAGCTTTATATGTGTATCAACACACAGTTTGCTAACAAAGGGACTATTATGAGTGTGTATCCAATGTCTTGTTACTTGACTTAAAATAATTATGCTTCACTGATGAAAAATTGTTTGCTTTAGTAACTTACCTAAGTGAGAAATTGTCCTTGTGAGTGTTAATAGGTGCGGTTTCATTGACATTTCAGATGTTATTTTTTCAAATGAACTTGATTTTTCTATTACTGAAATGAAGAATTTTTTCCCCCAGCTGAGCAATGCATTGGGAAAAGATGTTTGAAATTAAGCAGTCATAAGCAATTTATTATTGAGAAAGAAAAAGGTCTTTAAAGTACTTCAGTTCATTTTCCATACAAATACATAACCCATGCAAATTCAAACTTTCTTGCAATTCAAGTTAAGTTCTACAATGGAGGAATAAGCCTCTTAACAAGATTGAATTTACTATTGTGCATGTTACAAGCTGAACAAACACAGATTGGGGAAGGCTCTGTTCACTCATGTGCCTCCTTTAAAAAACAAATACCAGTTTAATATAAATGGAAATGAGGGCAACATTAGTGTGAACACAAATCTTGATCCATTGTAACCTAATAATGAAAGCCATACTTTTTTGAGGTTGGATAAATGGATAACATCATACATTTTAGAATCTGAATGATCACCATTTAACTAAGATTTTCTTCTTTTTGAATTTTACTTTGCATGCTGGGATAATGATAAACTCTAGCACTGAAAGTCTTGAATGCTGATATGCACAACTATAATAAGATGATTAGAAATAATGATGAAAAAATCATATGCAGATTACAAAACGAAACTTGCAGACCAGATTTGTAAAATTCTGTATTTATAATCTTATATTATAAAAACACCACACCTAGTGATTATATTCAAACCTTTGTAGATGTACTCACACTTGCTTCAAAGGTGTGATCGTAACAGCATTATTATATAACTTTTGTGAATAGGCAGAACTGTAATGTTTCCCTAAATTTGGGGGATGAATATTTCTGAAGAGTACAGGAAGAAAACTTGCTTCTGACTCCAAAGAAATGATTTTATATTATTGTGTCTTAACAGCTTTTAAAAGTTATAAATCAAAATTAATTAACTGTTCTGATTTGTAAACAGTAAAACTTTATTTCTAAAAAATATTTTCTTATCTTTCATAACTCATAAATAACACCATTAAGATGTTATTTTTAAAAATAATTATTGGAGTACAGTTGCTTTACTAGAGCCAGACATCCTGGAATGTGAAGTTTAGTGAGCCTTGGGAAGCATCACTGTGAACAAAGCTAGTGGAGGTGATGGAATTCCAGCTGAGCGACTTCAGATCCTAAAAGATGATGCTATTAAAGTGATGCACTCAACTTGCCAGCAAATTTGAAAAATTCAGCAGTGGCCACAGGACTGGAAAAGGTCCGTTTTCATTCCAATCCCAAAGAAAGGCAATGCCAAAGAATATTCAAACTATTGCACAATTGCACTCATCTCACATGCTAGCAATGTTCAAAATTCATCAAGCTAGTCTTCAACAGTATGTGAACCAAGAACTTCCAGATGTTCAAGCTGAATTTAGAAAAGGCGCCAGAGATCAAATTGCCAACATCCATTGGATCATCAAAAAAGCAAGATAGTTCTAGAAAAACATCTACTGCTGCTTCATTGACTATGCTAAAGCCTTTTAACTGTGTGAGTTACAGAAAACTGTGGAAAAATCTTAAAAAAGATGGGAATACCAGATGAAGAACACCAGCTAAGAGTGGACAGGAGTACCTGACCAATGGAAAAGGTTATATATAGAACCACACAAAACTCGGTAGGATGAAGGAACTAGGGGGAAAAACAGGAGTGTTAGTAAGACTGGACCTGCCCTCAACGAATGGGGGAAATGAAGCAGAGGTCTGATCCCTACATTGGGGCAACTGTCTGAGTCAAAGGAGAAACATTTAAGCCTGAGAGTGAAACAGCTAATCTGTGGAAGCCTAAGTGGTATGAGAATCAGACAGTTCTTGCCACAGCCATCCATACCCCAAACAGGGACGCTGGTCCCCTGGAAGGCATAGTGGCTGGGAACTGGAGTTTAGGGATTGTGGAACAATCACAGGGAGAGGGCTGCTGTTGACTGCAGAGAGACAAATAGAGGGGATGTGAGGGAGAGACTGTGGTGGGAAATGCCTGTGGAGGAAAGCTGGGCAGCCATGGAAGCAAGGCAATACTGCTGAGTCACATGTAGTGGGTGGAGCCATCATCATAGCCTCTCTCTCCCCACACACCAGCATCGACAGCTGAACAACAGAGAGCCTGGCCCATCAAACACCTGACACACTGAACTGCAGAGTAGGACCCCACCCAGGGTGCTCCTTTAAGTAACTGATGCACCAAACTACAGAGTAGGACACCATCCAGGGTGCCCTTTTAAGTGCCTGATGCACCTATCTACAAAGTAGGACTCCAGCCAAGGTGCCCCATCTATAGGCCTGACATGCCGAACAGAGAAGGACCCCAGGCAAGGGAGCCCTCTAAGTCCCTGAAAGGGCAGAGCTAAGGAGAAAGACTGGCCAAAGAGGCCTTCTGATTGCCAGCTACAAGAGGCTGGAAAAAAGACTCTGATAGGGTCATAACTCCTGTGATGGAGGCAGTCTGTGTCCCTGCACACCTGGGACTGCCAGGGTCCTGCAAGCCAAGCAGCTGCACCATCTTCACACTCAACTCTCACTGGGGCAGAGCTGCTACAGGCAAAAAAATGTCTTGCATCTATGTGTGCAGGATCGCTTTGGTCGTGTCCAACACTTTGTGACCCTGTAGACTGGCCTGCTATGCTTCTCTGTCAGGGGGTTTCTCCAGGCAAGAATACTGGAGCGTATTGGCCAGTACTGGTTGCCATACCCTTCTAGAGCACTATATTTCCTGCTGCCCTAGCCACCAACTCCCCTGAGTACCTGGTGCTGCCACAACCCTTGCAACCTAAGCAGCTGCACCACCTCCACACCTGACCCTCACAGGGGCAAACCCATGCACTCCAAGGCAGCCTCAGGAGCAAACTCCCAGTGAATGACCCACATGCAGACGTGGAAATAAAACCACAATTGAAACCCAGAGGCAGTGTGGCTAAGGAAGATCCAGAATCTTCCCACTAGTTGTACAAGCTGCAGATTAAATCCACACAATCAACTAGGCAACTGTCTATGGGACATATAAAAGGACATTGAGAGCTCCCACAAAAGAAAACGCACTAGTTTTGATAGCTGTGGACATTGGAGGCAAGAGCACACAGAAGTAGGACCAGATTAGAATCTGAACTGCCCCCACAGCAGGTTCAGAGATCAGTACAGTGTTAGAGGGCATCCTAGGGAGGTGAGGTGGACTGTGACTCCCAGTAAGGGAAAGGACTCTGACTGCAGTGACTCAAGAAAAACATTTATTATCCTTATGTTTTGACTTGTTCTGTAGATCTTTTGGATTTTTTTTTTCTGTTTTGTCCTGTTCTTACCCGCCTCAGTTGTAGTTGTCGATTTTATTGGCACTATGAAATCCTATGAAATCTAATTAAGCTTTTGAGCTTTCTTTTTTTCCTCAGTCATATTTTTATTGTTATAAACCTGTGCTTCTCCATTGGACTTTTGCTGTTCTGTGGAGTTTTCCTATTTTGCTTTTTCTTTTCTCTGCTTTTAATTTTAATTTTTTAAACCTATCATTATTTTTTCTACATTTATTCTGTTGTTTGCCTTTCCTAATGTTCTTTTCCCCTTGCGGTTAATCTTTAATGTATATGAATCATCTTTATCTATATCTGTTTAACTTTGCATATCTATTATTTCTTTCTTCCCTTTCATCTCAACATATTAGTTAGTTTTGTTTTCATTGCTATATTCCCCACTTGGCACCTTGCTTTAGTTTTGTTTTCCAGTTTGTGCTTTAGTTACTTTTGCTCTTAACTGGTAAATATAATTTTTGATTTTCTTTGTTCACTGGGTCAATCTACTGTACTTAATTTTGTTGAACTGTTTTGACTTTGTTTATGGGTATATATGTATATGTGTATATTCCATTACTTTAATTATTACTTGCCTGATTTTGTAATGGCCTCCTGTCTGAGGTTCACCTTTGCTTTCTCATTTTGGGATATTTGTTTTAATCTCAATTAATGCCATAACAAACCACATGTGGAATCTTTGTTTCTGATGAGAGATCAAGCCCTGACCTTTGGAGTGGGAGCATTAACTCAAAGACCCTAGACTACCAGAGAACTAACTCTAAGGAGTATCAAATAGGGAGAAATCACACAAAGGAAACCACCTGAATACAAGACCTGGCATCACTCAACCACCAGTAGCATCCTGTGCAGGACACTTCACCTAAATAACAAACAAACAAAAAAAACCAACCTAATCATCAGCAGACAAGATTACCACCTCACTCAGCCTTGTCCATCAGAGGAAAAACAAACATACAAACAGCACAAATCTCACCCTATATGAAGCTTACACAAACCACTGGACCAGGCTTAAGAGGGCAGAAACCAAAAGGAAGAAAGAATTCAACCTTGAAGCCTGGGAAAAGGAGACCTCAAATACAATAAGTTAAAAAAAAAAAGGCAGAGATACAGGATGCTTGGGACTGGTGCACGGGGATGATCCAGAGAGTTGATATGGGGTGGGAGGTGGTGGGGGGGAGGTTCAAGATTGGGAACTCATGTACACCCGAGATGGATTCATGTCAATGTATGGCAAAACCAATACAGTAATGTAAAGTAAAATGAAGTAAAAATAAAAATTTTTTAAAAAGGCAGAGAAATACTACACAAATGAAGGAACAAACTCTAAACACAGAAGTCAAAATACATGAAGAGGATATAGGCAAACTACCTGAAAAAGAATTCAGAATAATGATAGCAAAGATGATCAAATACCTTGAAAACAAAACGGAGAAAATGCAAAATCAATTAACAAAGACCTTGAAGAATTAAAGACTAAACATATAGAGACCAGCAACACAACTACTGAAATTAAAAATACTCTAGAAGTAATCAATAAAGTAAAAAGAATGAAAATAACTGAGGATCATCTCAGAGACCTCTGAGACAACGTCAAATGTACCAACATTCGAATTATAGAGATCCAAGAAGAAGAAGAGGAGGAAAAAAATGGTATGGGAAAATTTTTGAAGAGATTATAGTTGAAAATTTCCCCAGCATGGAAAAGGAAATAGCCAATCAAGTCTAAAAACACAAAGAGTCCCATACAGGATAAACCCAAGGAGAAACATGCCAAGATACATACTAATCAAACTAACAAAGACTAAACACAAGGAATATTAAAAGCAGCAAGGGAGAAGTCACAAGTAACATACAAGGGAAACCCTATATGCTTAACAGCTGATCTTTCAGCAGAAACTGCAGGCCAAAAGGGAATGGCATGATATATTTACAGTATTGAAAAGGAAAAATCTACAACCAAGATTACTGTATCAGGCAAGGATCTCATTCAAAATTGATGGAGAAATAGAGGGCTTTTCAGACAAACAAAAGTTAACAGAATTCAGAACTAGCAAACTACTTTTACAACAAATGTTAAAGGGACTTATATAGTCAAGAAATACAAAAAATAATAATAATAAAATCTACAAAATCAACCACAAACAATTAAGAAAATGGCAATAGGAACATATATATCAATAATTACTTTAAATGTAAATGGATTAAATGCTCCAACCAAAAGACATAGACTGACTGAATGGATACAAAACAAAAACCCACATATATGCTGTTTACAAGAAATCTGCTTCACACCTAAAGACACATATAGACTGAAAGTGAGTGGATGGAAAAATATATTCCACGCAAATGAGAAGCAAAAGAACACTAGAATAGCAATCTTCATATGAGACAAAAAAGACCTGAAAATAAAGAAGATTACAAGAGATAAGGAAGGACACTACATGATGATCAAGGGATCAGTTCAAGAGGAAAGATTTAATAATTGTAAATATTTATGCACCCAACATAGGAACACCTCAATACATAAGATAAACACTAACAGACATAGAAGGAGAAATTGTCAGTAACACAATAAGAGTAAGATACTTTAACACCCCACTCATATCAACGGATAGATCATCAAAATAGAAAATTAGTAAGGAAACACAAGTCTTAAATGATGCATTAGATGAGATGTATCTCATTGATATCTTCCAGACATTCCATCCAAATGCAGAATACACCTTCTCAAGGGCAAATGGAACATTCCCAGGATATAACACATCTTGGGTCACAAGTCAAACCAATAAATTTAAGAAAATTGTATTTGTACTAAGCATCTTTTCCACACACAATGCTATGAGACTACATATCAATTACAAGAAAAAAACTGTAAGAAACACAAACATATGTAAGGTTTCTAAATAACAACAGTTTACTAAAGAAATCAAAATGGAAATCAACAACATTTTAGAAACAAATGACAAAGAAAAAAAATAACTCAAAACCTATGGGATGCAAAAGAAGTTCTAAGAGGGAAGTATATTGCAATACAATCTTACCTCAAGAAGAAAGAAAAAAAAATATCGAATAGATAACTTAACTTTACACCTAAAACAACTGGAAAAATTGGAGCAAAAAAAAACCCAAAATCAGTAGAAGGAAAGAAATCATAAAGATCCAAGTAAAAATAAATGAAAAAGAAATGAAAAAGTATTAGTAAAAATTAATAAAACTAAAAGATGGTTCTTTGAGTAGATAAAATTGACAAACCTTTAGCCAGACTCATCAAGAAAAAAAGAGAGAAGAATCAAATCAACAAAATTAGAAATGAAAAAGGAGAGGTTACAACAGACAATGCAGGAATACGAAGGACTATGAGACTATTATGAACACCTATAGTAAGTAAGATGGTAGGTGTTACTAAATCAGTAGAAGGAAAGAAATCATAAAGATCCAAGTAAAAATAAATGAAAAAGAAATGAAAAAGTATTAGTAAAAATTAATAAAACTAAAAGATGGTTCTTTGAGTAGATAAAATTGACAAACCTTTAGCCAGACTCATCAAGAAAAAAAGAGAGAAGAATCAAATCAACAAAATTAGAAATGAAAAAGGAGAGGTTACAACAGACAATGCAGGAATACGAAGGACTATGAGACTATTATGAACACCTATAGTAAGTAAGATGGTAGGTGTTACAAGAGGGTATCAGAAGGCAGACACACTGAAACCATACCCACAGGATGCTAGTCAATCTAATCACACTAGGACCACAGCCTTGTCTAACTCAATGAAACTAAGTCATGCTCGCAGGACAACCCAAGACAGGTCATGGTGGAGAGGTCTGACAGAATGTGGTCCACTGAAGCGCATGGCAAACCACTTCAGTATTCTTGCCTTGAGAACACAATTAACATTAGGAAAAGGCAAAATTATAGGATACTGAAAGAGGAATTCCCCAGGTCAGTAGGTGCCCAATAGNTTCCATCACCTCCACTAGCTTTGTTCGTAGTGATGCTTTCTAAGGCCCACTTGACTTCACATTCCAGGATGTCTGGCTCTAGGTGAGTGATCATACCATCATGATTATCTGAGTCGTGAAGCTTTTTTTTGTACAGTTCCTCTGTGTATTATTGCCACCTCTTCTTAATATCTTCTGCTTCTGTTAGGTCCAGATCATTTTTGTCCTTTATCGATCGCATCTTTGCATGAAATTTTCCATTGGTATCTCTAATTTTCTTGAAGAGATGTCTAGTTTTTCCCATTCTGTTGTTTTACTGTATTTCTTTGCATTGATTGCTGAGGAAGGCTTTCTTATCTCTTCTTGCTATTCTTTGGAACCCTGCATTCAGATCCTTTATCTTTCCTTTTTTCCTTTGCTTTTCGCTTCTCTTCTTTTCACAGCTATTTGTAAGACCTCCCCAGACAGCCTTTTTGCTTTTTTGCATTTCTTTTCCATGGGGATGGTCTTGATCCCTGTCTCCTGTACAATGTCCTGAACCTCATTCCATAGTTCATCAGGCACTCTAACTATAAGATCTAGCCCCTTAAATCTATTTCTCACTTCCACTGTATAATTATAAGGAATTTGATTTAAATCATACCTGAATAAGTCTAGTGGTTCTTCAATTTAAGTCTGAATTTGGCAATAAGGAGTTCATGATCTGAGCCACAGTCAGCTCCTGGTCTTGTTTTTGCTGACTGCATAGAGCTTCTCCATTTTTGGCTGCAAAGAATATAATCAATCTGATTTTATGTTGACCATCTGGTGATGTTCAGGTGTAGAGTCTTCTCTTGTGCTGCTGGAAAGCTGAGTGCTTTCCAGAGCTTGGATTTGGGGTTAGAGAATGTAAAACAGCCAATCATAATGTAGTTTTTGGCTGCAAAGAATATAATCAATCTGATTTTATGTTGACCATCTGGTGATGTTCAGGTGTAGAGTCTTCTCTTGTGCTGCTGGAAAGCTGAGTGCTTTCCAGAGCTTGGATTTGGGGTTAGAGAATGTAAAACAGCCAATCATAATGTAGGTCAAATGGACATGATCCCAGTAATGACAGAATCAATTACCCAAAATTAGAAAAATAAAGCAGTTAAATCCTGCAATATTTTTGAACTTGTGCTCTTTTCTAAGCATTTTATTTTGGGTTAGTGATAAACAGAATGGCTTCAAATCAAGGTACATGTCCTAGTTTTGAGAAACATATAGTCTAACAGGGCAAAGATAATAACATTTATTTATCAAAATTTATCAGTAGACTACTGTGTATCAGGCAGTTTTCTAGACTCCGAGGAAACAGTGGTAGATAAGGTAGATCTAAGTTCACTGTTGGTCTGGGGTTATATTCTAATGAGAAGAGACAGACAGTAACCAAAGTAGTTATACCTTCCCATGAGTGCTGGGGAGAAAATGAAAGTGTGATGTGTTAATGACTGGATATCTATTTAACTGAAATGATCAAGAGAGCTCTCCCAGAAAATGACATTTAACCAAGGGAACTCAATGGCAAGGAGGAGCAGGTCCTGTAAAGATTGCAGAAAATAACATCCCTGGCATAGGAGACAGCTAAAGCAAAAAGTCTGAAAGACACGAATGACTTTGGTGGCAATGTAATTAAAGAACATAAAGAAGGAAGTGCGGATAGACTGTGATACATTCTAAAGAGGCAGGCAAAGGTCATACTGTGTCAGACTTTGTAAACCAGAGCAGATTTGGATTTTACTCTAAATATAATGGGAAATCACAGAAAGTCTTTAAGCATAGTATAGTAAATGTTCTAATAGAGACATATGGAGGGTGATTTGAAAACACAGCCTAGGGTGGGAGTATAAGGGAAAGCAAAGCTTGTAAAGATGATGAGTTAAACAGAGTTAAGTCAGAGAGTGAAAGTGTGGAGGAGAAGGCAAAGGGGTCTGTGTATATGTTTAGAAGAGGGTTCTGGTATATTAGACACAGAAATAATATTGCAGGGAAAAAGAATACAATTAAGGAAACTCTTTAAAACAGAAAACACTATGGTGTATGTTAGGAAGAGCAAGTTTTGTTGGAAAGCAAAAGTGGAATGAAATAATAGCCAATGAGCTGAAAAATCACCAAAACTGCAGACATCATAAATGAAGCAAGAGATGATGAGGTCCTGAATTAAGGCTACAGAAATGAGGATAACACTGGAACAAGAAATTGGTTTAAGAAACATTTTGTGTATAATATTGTTGAGTTGCTAGTTTATTGGATGTCAGAATGAGAGAGAGAAGAGGAGCACCCAAGAATGACATGTGGGTTTTTAAAGTGAAGAGGAGCTAAAGGGCCTCTTGATGAAAGTGAAAGAGAGTGAAAAAGTTGGTTTAAAGCTCAACATTCAGAAAATGAAGATCATGGCATCTGGTCCCATCACTTCATGGGAAACAGATGGGGAAAGAGTAAAAACAGTGTGAGGCTTTATTTTGGGGGGCTCCAAAATCACTGCAGATGGTGACTGCAGCCATGAAATTAAAAGATGCTTACTCTTTGGAAGGAAAGTTATAACCAACCTAGATAGTATATTCAAAAGCAGAGACATTACTTTGCTGACTAAGGTCCATCTAGTCAAGGCTATGGTTTTTCCTGTGGTCATGTATGGATGTGAGAGTTGGACTGTGAAGAAGGCTGAGCACAGAGGAATTGATGCTTTTGAACTGTGGTGTTGGAGAAGACTCTTGAGAGTCTCTTGGATTAAAGCTCAACATTCAGAAAATGAAGATCATGGCATCTGGTCCCATCACTTCATGGGAAACAGATGGGGAAAGAGTAAAAACAGTGTGAGGCTTTATTTTGGGGGGCTCCAAAATCACTGCAGATGGTGACTGCAGCCATGAAATTAAAAGATGCTTACTCTTTGGAAGGAAAGTTATAACCAACCTAGATAGTATATTCAAAAGCAGAGACATTACTTTGCTGACTAAGGTCCATCTAGTCAAGGCTATGGTTTTTCCTGTGGTCATGTATGGATGTGAGAGTTGGACTGTGAAGAAGGCTGAGCACAGAGGAATTGATGCTTTTGAACTGTGGTGTTGGAGAAGACTCTTGAGAGTCTCTTGGACTGCAAGGAGATCCAACCAGTCCATTCTGAAGGAGATCAACCCTGGGATTTCTTTGGAAGGAATGATGCTAAAGCTGAAGCTCCAGTACTTTGATCCGCTCATGCGAAGAGTTGACTCATTGGAAAAGACTCTGATGCTGGGAGGGATTGGGGACAGGAGGAGAAAGGGACGACAGAGGATGAGATGGCTGGATGGCATCACGGACTCGATGGACGTGAGGCTGAGTGAACCTCGGGAGTTGGTGATGGACAGGGAGGCCTGGCGTGCTGCGATTCATGGGGTCGCAAAGAGTCAGACACGACTGAGCGACTGAACTGAACTGATCACACAAAGATCATAAAAATGTTAACCTGCCTTATGTATTCTTGATGGGATTATGAGTGATTTTGACTTTCTCTTTTACATCTTCTAATAATGGGTACAATTTTTACTAGTTGTCATGGATTCTGTGGTTAAACATCTAGAGTCCTCCCCTCTTCAGACCTGTGGCACTATTTACCCAGCTGCCTTGTAGTCAGATTAAAGGTGCTACTTTTCCCAAGGTTACAGTTTTTCTGGAAGCCTCTTGTCTCCAATGACTAGTTGATGAAGGGATTACCAAGGCTGGGCAACCTTGCCTCCATCTAGGATACCTGTTAGGACCATCCTAGCTCCATAACTCCCTGTGAGGTTGGTTAAGGCCCCTAGTGCAATTGCATGAGAGTTAACTACTCCCTCTGTCCAGCCCCCTTCCTTCACTCACTCACAGATGCACTTCCCAATAACCATCTGCATGCAAGTAACTATCTGAGTCTGTTTCCCAGACTATGGTAAACCATGACTTTCCTAATATGAACAACAATTCAACAACAATGAATCCATCTTTATTTTGGAAAATGAAGATGCTTGACCCAGGGGAAAGATACTTTGATTTTTTTTTCAGTCACTGTAAGTAATAGCTTCTGATAAGAATCCTTTTAAAAATGATGGACATTTTGAAGAAACACTCTATAAAGACAGAATATGCTTTAAATTGTTTGTAAATGAAGTGGTATTTTGTACTGCTGTATGTGTCTAAATGCCTATTAAACTCTATGGATAAATTTGCATGTATTTGAGAGTAAGATTAGACTCTTTCTGAATTGGCTAAAGATCATTTTCATTTATTACATATTCTCTATGGTAATTAACAACTGTTGGGCATATGACTTGTTAAAAATAATTGTTATCCATAATACTATACAGTGTCTCTACCTCTATCCACAATTCTTTGTACTTATTATTCATTACCCTCAAGCACATCAGAGTAAAGGAGTTTGGAATAAACTTCCTTGTATTATAACAAAAGGCTCTTGAGGGTGCACATTGCACATTTCCACTAATAAGGATTTAATCAACCCTTAGACATTTTTTCCTGCTTATTATAACATCAAGCAACCTGTAAGAATGCCAAGAAGAATAGGAGATGTTTGTTGAATTTTCATCAGCTAGTCTGCCAATTCAAAAGTTGATAGCTTACCTCAAGTGACATCTGTAAAGTGAAAGCAAAATTAATTGGAAATCTTCACTTCTGGAAGATAGACAAACACGTCTTTTCTTATCTTGTCTCTGACAACCATCTGCCTTCTGTGTATGAACAATGGATATAAGAGAAATACTATTTAAAAAGAAAATTATATACAGACATATACACACACCATGAAAAGACAAGTTAATTAGAATATACTTACTTCGTATATTTTAAGAATTGTTTATTAATGTCAGAAATGGCAAAAAATTCTTGTTACTGACTGAAAATAAATGGTAGAGAATACAGAAATTGTTGTTAATTTGTTTTCCTACATAATTAATAATTTCTTAGTAGTATTTAATTACCTGGGAGAAGAAATTATGTATTTCATCACATTAATTTCAAAAGAAATTATTTAAAATAACTTGCATTCTATCTTCTGGAATTAAAATATCAATTTTCTTTGTTTATATAAATAATATGGTCTTATTATGAAATTTTTTGATATAGAAAAAGTATAAATTTTAAAGTAAAATTTACTTTGAATTCTAACTCCTAGAAATACAGTGTTAACTGTTTTGTGTCTATCTTCTCATGAATATGTTCTATTTATATATCTATCTAACTACATGCGCTGCTTCATCACTTCAAGTGTATCTGACTCTGTGTGACCTATAGACAATTAATTTCAAAAGAAATTATTTAAAATAACTTGCATTCTATCTTCTGGAATTAAAATATCAATTTTCTTTGTTTATATAAATAATATGGTCTTATTATGAAATTTTTTGATATAGAAAAAGTATAAATTTTAAAGTAAAATTTACTTTGAATTCTAACTCCTAGAAATACAGTGTTAACTGTTTTGTGTCTATCTTCTCATGAATATGTTCTATTTATATATCTATCTAACTACATGCGCTGCTTCATCACTTCAAGTGTATCTACTCTGTGTGACCTATAGACTGTAGCCTGCCAGGCATCTCTGTCCATGGAATTCTCTAGGCAAGAATAGTGGAGTGAGTTACCATGCCCTTCCTCCAGGGGATCTTCCCGACTCTGGGATTGAACCAGGTCTCCTGCATTGCAGGTGGATTCTTTACCGTCTGAGCCACCAGGGAAACCCATCTACCTACATACCTATACACAAATATCTTTAGCTGTAATGAGTAATACTATATTTACTATTTTAAATAGACTTTATACTTAAAAAATCATAGACATCTTTTCCTGTCAATAAACATTCAACTACAATCTAATTTGGATGGCTGCATACTTTTCCATTATATGTCATATTCTATTCAAATGATCCCCAAATAAAGATTTGAAGATTATTCTAAGTTTCATAATGTACAAAAATTTCATATAACTACAATATAATAAATATATAGATGTAGATGAATAAATACATAAATAATTATATAGAGGCTTGTGTAAACATCTATTCACTCATCTCTTTAGAACACTTTATTACATGTGGAATTTTAGGGTCAAAGGATACACTTTATACCAGATTCCTTCTATTCACTCATTCATTCACTTATTTTGCTTATAGACATATTATTTTTAAGTAAATATTACTTACAGTGAAATGTACAAATCCAAAGTGTACAATGCAATGAGAGTTGACAAAACACCAATACCCACTTAGCTCATATCCTTACAAAGACATAGAACATTTCCTCAACCCAGAAAGTTCCCATATGTCCCTTCTTCCCAGTAAATCTTACCACATAACACAGGCAATCGTTTTTCTTTTTTCACCATAGGTTATTTTGCTTCTTCTACAACTTTGTATAAACAAATCATATTATATATTCTTTTTGTTCCCAGATTCTTTCTTTCAGCTTAATGTCACTGAGAGGCATACTTATTTCTGTGTAATCAGTAGCTTTTCCTTTTCATTGTGGAATAGTATGTCATTGTGTGAATAAAGTAAAATTTGTTTATCCATTCTCCTACTGAAAGCATTTGGGGTGTTTCTCTATGATTTTTAAATGGATAATCTAAATATTTCTTTTAATTGTAGTAGGGCATCTGTATGAAGAAAAATTACTCAAATCATCAGATTTTGAACTTTTTGTAAATGGTTTCATGCCTTTTCTTTTGTTTCTGGTTTGCTTTGCTAAACATAATCAGTTGTGAGATTCATCCATGTTGCTGCACAAAGTTATAATTTATGCACTTTCTTTAGTATGTTTTTTTAATTTTTATTTGCACTTTAATAAAAATAACTTATTTTGTGTGTATTTGCTCCTAGGTTCTGCTTTTTAGTACTTTTCAGCAGTTTATATATGGGCTTCCCTGGTAGCTCAACTGGTAAAGAATTCACCTGCAATTCAGGAGACCCTGATTCAATCCCTGGATTGGGAAGATCCCCTAGAGAAGGGATAGGATATCCACTCCAATATTCTGCCAGGCTATCCACTCTGCTATTCTTCCAGGCTCCTCTATCCATGGAATTCTCCAGGAAAGAATACTGGAGTGGGTTGCAATTTCCTCCTCCTGGGATTTTCCCAACCCAGGGATTGAACCTTAGTCTCCTGCATTGCAGTCAGATTCTTTACCATCTGTACTTTAGATACCTCATATAAGTAGAGCCATACAACATTTGTCCCTTTGTGACTGACTTATTTAGCATAATGACCTTGAGCTTTATCCAACATTATAGTATTATATATTTATGCCAAATTTTGTCCATTCAACTATTGATGGACTTTCAGTTTTTTCCCCCCTTTTGTCTATTCGAATAATGCTGCAATGGACATGGATATACAATATTGTTCAATACTCTGATTTAAATTCCTCTGGATATATACCCCAAAGTGGAATTTATGTGTCCTGTGATAATTCTACTGTTCATTTTTGAAAGTCCAAGATCCCCCTTTCCACAGTGGTTGAACCATTTTATATTCCCACCAACAATGCACAAAAATTTCATACTGTGGCCAACACTTATTGCTTTTAGTTTATATGTCAGGCAAATCCCGATAGGTTAGAACTCCCTCTGCTCCCTTTAGTTCAGGAGAAGATAGATTAGAAACTGGGCCGCCTCCAAATCAAGGTGGTGCAGCACCAAGAAAGGGGCAGGGTATGGTGAGCTGAATAACAGGCCAGAACATTTAGTACCATTCAAATGCTGGTTTTTTTATTGATTGGGCATTTACTTGGTTGGTGCAGATCTTTGATTGTTTTACAGAGTTCCTATAAAGTTACTTTAGCCAGTTTTAGTTTTGTTTACTTGTTTCTGTTTTCTTTTACTTTTAATGTTTCCAAGGGGAAATGAGGACTTGGAGCTTCCTAGTCCACCATTTGGCTGATGTCACCTCTGAATCATTAATTTTTAAACAGACTCCATCTAAACTTGAAGTTTCACTACATTGTTTATGATTTGACTATTCCTTAATATTCAAAAGATGCTTCTGAATCTTGCTGAACCTGAGAGGCATCATTGTCAACATCAGTCCATTATTGACATCAGCAGGCTCCTTGACAGGTCAGACTTATTTTAGCCTAATACTCAACATTCAGAAAATGAAGATCATGGCATCCAGTCCCATCACTCCATGGGAAATAGATGGAGAAACAGTGGAAACAGTGTCAGACTTTATTTTTTGGGGCTCCAAAAAATCACTGCAGATGGTGACTGCAGCCATGAAATTAAAAGACGGTTACTCCTTGGAAGAAAAGTTATGACCAACCTAGATAGCATATTCAAAAGCAGAGACATTACTTTCCCGACTAAGGTCCGTCTAGTCGAGGCTATCGTTTTTCCAGTAGTCATGTATGGATGTGAGAGTTGAACTGTGAAGAAGCCTGAGGGCCAAAGACTTGATGCTTTTGAACTGTGGTGTTGGAGAAGACTCTTGAGAGTCCCTTGGACTGCAAGGAGATCCAACCAGTCCATTCTGAAGGGGATCAACCCTAGGATTTCTTTGGAAGGACTGATGCTAAAACTGAAACTGCAGTACTTTGTCCACCTCATGCGAAGAGTTGACTCATTGGAAAAGACCTGATGCTGGGAGGAATTGGGGGCAGGAGCAGAAGGGGACGACCGAGGATGAGATGGCTGGATGGCATCACGGACTCAGTGGATGCGAGCCTGAGTGAACTCTAGGATTTGGTGATGGACAGGGAGGTCTGGCGTGCTGCGATTCATGGGGTCACAAAGAGTCGGACATGACTGAGCGACTGAACTGAACTGAACTGAACTGATCCTCCCTACAACTTTTATGCTTTTAAAATAACTCCAATAAAATTTTTAAGAAAGAATCTAATATCTATCATTTGTATCTTTGTGTTAATATAATATTCTTTTCTAATCGTTGGATACAAGGTTTTTGTTTCATGTTAAAAGAACATCAAATATTGATGAGCTACTTAGAGGTAGATGAAATCACACCATTTAGGTGATTGACCTTTTTCCTAAATATGAGGCATAGCTACACTCACAGCTTGCCAGTACATGAGTTGGCTCATGAATTATATGTTTTATGCATGTACAGAAGAAAAGAAAACTATTGATGAAATTATGGCTTTGAGAATTGGTATTTCTCTCTCAATCATGGTCAAGTGAGTTGCTTCTATTGTCCAAATCACTCTTCCATATCAGTTTGCCACCTGAACTGTACCATTTATTAACATGCCTGCATTGGAAGTTCACCAGCTGGGGCCAGAAATTTGAATATGTATAAAGGGTCTCTCCATATTTCACCCGACTTTGTTCTAAAAATGACTTCTCCATAGGCTTTGTTCCTTCCTTTGGCAAGCCTCCAAGGGCCTCAGAATCTTATGCTATCTATTAAAGTCCATGGAGAATCTCATACACCCACCTCTTAAGTTCTATCAGCAATCTTTTTTACCAGGGTAATTTTGCATCAAAATCAAACAGTACAATAAAAATAAGCATAAAATAAAGCTTATGCATATGAAATCAGCCATTAAAATTAACTTGGAGCTATATCTTAAATAGAAGTGCTATCTTAATAGTGTTCATTTCTCAACCTATGGAATTTGGCTAGTTAGCCTTTGTACATCACATAATAGAGGTGATGTTCTGGATTAATTCTGAAGCTTGTAATAATTGATCTGTTCTGAGAATATTATACTGTACCTTATTATTAATCCCACATCTAAAAATAAAGATTTTTTTCTGCAAGTTTCCTGGCCACTAGCATCGTATTATCTAATTGAGATACAGTATTCAGTTTGTCAAATCTAAGTATTTCAAGTCTGCTAGAGTGAGTTTTAGTTTGGGCTAACTTACACTATCGATTTAGTAATTTGGTTTTAATTAGTTATATTCACTTAATTGTTTCTAGGTCTGTCATGACATTTAAAAATGGGGTTGTGGAAATTTATTTCACACTTTGAAGGCTTTAGTATGTCTTTTTTTTTTAATTCATCACTTCCACTCTGAAACTTTGTGTTGAAGCTTTAGTAAAATGAATCTCTCACAATTGATTTTTACATGTAGGTTTGTTTTAAAGAGTGAGTGCCCTCAACAAATTTCTCCAGCCATATACATAAAAACTGTCATGTGCTGCAGTACAAGAATAGAGTCATGTAAATTGTGTACAGTGATCAGTTTTCTAGATTTTTAAAAGCCACCTTGATGAATGTGATGGTTAATGTTTTGTGTCAACTTGAATCATACTAAGCTCAGATGTCTGTGGTTAGGCATTATTTCTGAGTGCGTCTGTGAGGGTGTTTCCTGAAGAGACTAGTTGAATTCGTAGACTGTTTTTGCTTTGCTCTTCGCTATGTGGGTGCAGATTATGCAATCTTTTGTGGGTCTAAATAGAAGGAAAAGGAAAAGAAGGGGGCATTGTTTCCTTTCCTACTTGTGTGCTTGAGCTAAAACAGTAGTCTTCTTCTTGCCTTTGTACTGGGATTTACACCACCAGCTCCCTGGATTCTCAGGCCTTTGGACTCAGATCATAGTTACACCACTGGCTTTCCTGGGGTTCCAGTTTGCAGATGCCAGATAGCAGATCATGGGATTTCTCAGCCTCCAAAATCATATGAGCCAATTCCTTGGTAATAAGTTCTTCTCTTCTCTCTCTACAGACACAGACAGACAGACAGACAGACACACACACACACACACACACACAATTTGTTCTGTTTCTCAGGAGAACCCTGAACAATACAATGAGGGAGCAGTATTTCAATTAATTATCTTTTCTTCATACAATCCTCCTCATCATCATCTTTTATCACCATCACTGTTATTGTTTATCTATGCAAGATGCTGAATATTAAGCAAAAACATTTAGGTATGATACATAATACAGTTTCATACTGTCCCTGACATTTGTCTTAGCTTTTTCTCATCTGCTGGCAAAACCACAAATGCCAAGCAATTAAGCTTTCTGCTTTTTTTGTGTTCACACTTGCTATCCTTGTAATATGATGTATTTTACGTAAATTCCCAAAACCTATGTCATAATCCTACCCAGGAAGAATGTTGGAAGTCCAGAGCATGACTGACAGAAACTAATTATTTCCCAAACTGTAGAGTTTAATAAAAAACCAAGTTTGGAAAACTCAGATTGAAGTAAAATAGATTTCCTTTGTGAAATACTTGAGAGGGGCTTTACTTAGGTCACATGCATTGTGAATATCTACAGATTGAACACTGTGTACATCTATTTGCCAAATGTGTTTCACTGCAGGACACACATATACACTGTATGCAAAGCATCTCACAGTGATTGTACAAAATACACTTTAGAAATTGTTGCACAGAAAAATTTGAATGCTTTTTTAGTGGATTGTTTGTTTCCCCCAAATTCATATTTTATAGACTTAATTCTTATATAATGATACTAGGAGGTGAGACCTTTGTGAGATAATTAGGTATAGATGAAATCTTGAGAATGGAGATCCCATGATGAAATTAGTGCCCTTTTAAGAAGAGGAAGAGACAGGGGAGGTTCTTCATCACCCTATGTGATAACACAGAGAGAAAGCCACTGTCTGCAATCCAGGAAGACAGTCTGCACCAGAACCTGACTATGATGGTATCCTAATTTCAGACTTTTAAAAGACAAAAATTAAAAGATGAAATTAAAATCACTTGGTCCTTGGAAGAAAAGCTATGATGAACCTAGACAGCATATTAAAAAGCAGAGACATTACTTTGCCAGCAGAGGTCCTTCTAGTCAAAACTATATTTTTTTTTTTCCAGTAGTCACATATGGATGTGAGAGTTGGCCCATAAAGAGAGCACCAAAGAATTGATGTTTTTGAACTGTGGTGCTAGAGAATACTCTTGACAGTCTCTTGGACAGCAAGGAGATCAAACCAGTCAATCCTAAAGGAAATCAACCCTGAATATTCATTGGAAGGACAGAAACTGAACTGAAGTTCTAGGATTCTTTCCACCTGCTATGAAGAGCTGACTCATTGGAAAAGGTCCTGATGCTGGGAAAGCTTGAGGGCGGGAAGAGAAGAGGGCTGCAGAGGATGACAGTAACACAGACTCAATGGATATGAACTTGAGCAAACTCTGGGAGACAGTGGAGGGCAGAAGAGCCTGGAGTGCTGCAGTCTACAGGATCACAAAGGGTAGTACACAACCTAGGGACTGAAGAACAACAACGTGTATATTTATTAAGCTGTCTCTACCATTATCACATACACTAAACGTTTGTGAACCTGTTCTCTACACTCTCTGTGCCATTTCATACATGGTTACTTCTTTCAAAAATGTTCTTTCCCTGCACCCACACCTGTAGATACAAAAATGCAGCTATCTCAAGAAGCAGTCCCTGCTTTCATTTTCACCACCACCAGCCATTGCAAGGGACATGTGTTGCTATGAGATGAATAATATGGGGGAAATAATCAGAACTGAGGTGTAGGGGAGTGTTGGGGAACACTAGAATGCAGCAGCTAGACTACAGTGGTGGAAAGGACCCATGGTTTGTACTTGGAACTTGTGCATTTGAGCTAACATTGCAAAAAAAAAAAAAAGTGAGGGGAGCAGGGTGAAAAATAAACAGGGCAGGGGAAGGGAGAAGGAAGCAGGAACAGAGTAGCTACCATGGACTCCCCTGATAAGTTAGAAAAGCAAATCCATCTCCCCGTGTATCC
>SJXQ01006944.1:71086-95209 GCA_006408695.1 Aepyceros melampus | reverse complement strand
GCTCCCTGAGCTTCAATGAGCACATCATCACCGTTGGCACCGGCCACGGCTCTCTGCTCTTCTATGACGTCCGTGCACAGAAGTTCCTGGAGGAGAAGGTCTCGGAATGCCAGCACTCCTCTCCGCGGCCCACAGGGAGGAGGTTCCGGCTGATTTGTGGCAGAGGCTGGCTCAACCAAGATGACCTGCAGATGAACTACTTCGGTGCCTTCGGCGAGTTGCCCAATGCGCTCTACACCCACTGCTACAACTGGCCAGAGATGAAGCTCTTCGTCGCTGGCGGCCCTCTTCCTTCAAGCCTCCGTGGGCACTATGCAGGCCTCTGGAGCTAAGGATGGCCTCCCTGTCCTCAAAGTGCCCAGATTTACCTTCCAGTCCCCTCCCACTTTTCTCCTTTGCTCTGTGTTTGTGCTTTTGAGTCTGTGTGGCTTTTATCTTTCAGATGAAAAAGATCCAGCTTACCTCTGCTTAGGGTATTAGGCAAAGAGAGATGGCGACCTAGAGAGTGAGTTACTCTTCAGTCAGTCAAAATTTGGCTTTAACATTTTTATACTCCTGTCCAACAGTGTCGTTTTGAATTATACAAAAAAAAATGACTAATTCTTAGTTCTGTTCACTGTTTGAGTCATTTACGTATTCTCCCACTTTAATGCCTGGCAGTCATGGTTTTACAATTCTGTATATTTTCCTTTTCTGTTACCAGTATTATGATAATACTGTTTTGGTCGTTTTCATGGCAGATAATTAGGCAAAGAGAGATGGCGACCTAGAGAGTGAGTTACTCTTCAGTCAGTCAAAATTTGGCTTTAACATTTTTATACTCCTGTCCAACAGTGTGTTTTGAATTATACAAAAAAAAATGACTAATTCTTAGTTCTGTTCACTGTTTGAGTCATTTACGTATTCTCCCACTTTAATGCCTGGCAGTCATGGTTTTACAATTCTGTATATTTTCCTTTTCTGTTACCAGTATTATGATAATACTGTTTTGGTCGTTTTCATGGCAGATAGATGGTATATTGAGAGTATTTTTGTAAAAAAAAAAGAGTTTGTACATGTGTTATAATTCTGTATATTTTATTTTTCTGTTACCAGTATTATGATAATACTGTTTTGATCGTTTTTCATGGCAGATAGATGGTATATTGAGAGTATTTTTTTTTTTAAGAATTTGTACATGTGTTCTGGAAAGCTGGCTGTAGTATTATAGTGTTGTTCCAGTGGGAAAGTACATGCCAGTTTCTAGATTACCAGGTTTTGGAAGCATTCCATTTGCAAATTGTAATCTTCATGTTTGTAGTTTGTAAGTTGTTGGTGCTAAACATGCTGTTTAAAAACTTCATTCATGTTGAAAACGAGGTTGTCATACAATCTTGGGTTTTTTGGTACCAAAATCTCAATTGGTCAGAACACTTTAGGAATGCAAGGGTTCTGCTGATTGACTGTTCAGAATTAATCTAAAAACCTATTTTCTCTTATAAGTTTTCCTGACCTGTTGTTAAATAGATAACAGAATATATATATTTTCACTTCTTGCCTTAGTAGGATTAACACTTGTGAATATATTTGAATGTTTGTTATTTAAGGTACTTGCACAGAGTAGAATGTATACTGATCCTGGTCCAGGGTATAGAACTGGATATTTTTGCTTTCACTGGTTTCAATACCAAATACTATACTTGAACATGCTTTAAAATTTCTAATTCTGCTTAACAAAGTTATAGGAAAAAAACTGCAAAGAAGGAAAATGAATCCAATCCCTACTTCTGAAAAAGACTGTTAGTTTGTAAAGTTAAATTTGTAAAGTTAAATTTGTTAAGATTTTATTTTGTCAACTTCAAAGATTCTTATCTAAAGTAAATAAACAGATTTTAAAAGTTGTTTAAAACAGTTTAAAACTTGTTGGGATGTTATGACTCTCAATACAGTAATAAGTGATTATCAAGGATACAAGATGTTTATTTTAAGAAGATGGGCCAGAAAGTAAAAGTAAATGCCATTAGGTTGAAGAAAAGTACTTTGGAGCATAGACAAATACAAAACATGGTTTGTTAGGAAAACGGATTGTACTTCTCCATATGTGAGAATACTGGAAGTGAGAGGAGAGACTGGTCCTTCCTCACAACTGGCCAGGTTGTGCTGATCTTGCATTAGAGTTGTGGCATGTCTGTTTTTCCTTAAATGTTTCAGCACTCAGATGTTGCCTTAGTGTCCATTACATGCTGTTCAATTGAAAATCTTAACCAATTGAGTAATATAATGAGTGATTCTAAAAGTAAGTTAAGAAATACAGTGGGGAAAAGCAGTTTTTGTTTACAGAGATTATGTTAACAGGGTTGTATAGTTGTTATATTGGAGAAGGAAATGGCAACCCACTCCAGTACTCTTGCCTGGAAAATTCCATGGATGGAGGAGCCTGGTAGGCTACAGTCCATGGGGTCACAAAGAAGCAAATCAGCATAGTTGTTATATAGCAATAAAATGTATTTGTATACATGTCTCCAACTCAGCTGTAAATGTCTTAAGAGCAGAGAATATAACTGTCATTTTTATATTCTCAAATTTCTCCACTAATGCCTAGTAAAATCATAGGCAATCAGTAAATATTTACTGAATGAATGTACTTGCTTTTAGAAACCTAAAGTTTGATGCATAAATACATAAAATTTTGACTGTTAAAGAATATGGAATCCTGTTGTATTTTCCTGGCTTTTTACCATAAGTGAAAATCGCTCCATCGTGTCTGACTGTATTACCCCATGGAGTATATAGTCCATAGAATTCTCCAGGCCAGAATACTGGAGTGGGTAGGTGTTCCCTTCTGCAGGGGATCTTCCCAACCCAGGAATTGAACCAGGGTCTCCTGCATGGCAGATGAATTTTTACCAGCTGAGCTACCAGAGAAGTTTCCCCCTCCCCTGCTTTTTTTTTTTTTTTTAACCATAACATTTACTCTAATTCATTTCTGGTGAGACCATGGTGCTTATCCATTCATAAGCTTTTGATATGTGATACCAGAAGATAAAAGAAAATGTATACATTTTAGATGCCATTGGAATTTAGTATTTTCACCTGCAGATACTTATATTTGAAGATTTCTTTAAAATACTTTGCTTTTTACAAAATTAAGTTTTGAAAGATCTTTTTTGTAGGCAGTTTCTGTTTTTACTTTATGTGTGTATATTTACTAAAAACTTCTTTAGATATTACCCAAAAACTTCACCTAAGTATTCACTGCCTGTCTTCCTGTAGGTTATAGGGTATTGTTACGGTTCTTCATCATCATTTGGGGACATCGGGTGAACATTTTCAGAGGAAATGACACTTTCTATGTGAGGTGATATTTTAAACAAATAGAAGGAACATCTCCCAATTTTTTCCTCTTGCTTAGCCCTTAACTTCATCACTGACTCACTCATTGTTCTTAAAATTTAGGGTGTTACCTCCTCCATGTCAGATCACATGGCTAGCCCTTAAAAACCAGATAGCCTAACTTTGTATTTATATTAGTAGAAGTTTAATTATTTTAAATATTTTCTAGTTCCGGGTACAACCAACTGTGTAACCTGTGAGGATGAAATAATTGAAAAAGTAACGTTGCCAGCATTTCAAGAAACACATACATACAGTTCACTTAAAACAAGGGAGTACATGGCTGTAAGTACAAATTACCTATCACTGTTGCCTGGAAAACATTAGTTAACTTATAACTGCATAAAAAAGGTTAATTCCATTTATCCCTAACTACATATTTCTCCCCAAGCTTGTTGCCGACTCAAAAATATGTGTTCCTCCCCTTTGCTCTCTAGATGAGATAGAATCGCCGGTCTAGGTTCGATGAGGGATGTAGGATGCTTGGGACTGATGCAAGGGGATAATCCAGAGAGATGGTGTGGGGCGGGANAAATAAGGCCAACTTCAAAAACGCGCCTTAAACCAATTAATGACTCCATCTCAATTAACTCTACAAACAAAACCTGCCCTAGCAAAGGGCTTAGTTAAGGTGGCAGAGCCCGGTAATTGCGTAAAACTTAAACCTTTATATTCAGAGATTCAAATCCTCTCCTTAACAAAATGTTTATAGTAAATATCTTGATATTAATTATTCCTATTTTACTAGCCGTAGCATTTCTCACACTGGTTGAACGAAAAGTTCTAGGCTACATACAATTTCGAAAAGGCCCAAATGTTGTAGGCCCATATGGCCTACTCCAACCAATCGCTGACGCAATTAAACTCTTTATTAAAGAACCACTACGACCCGCAACATCCTCCATTTCAATATTTATTCTTGCACCCATTCTAGCCCTAAGCCTCGCCCTAACTATATGAATCCCCCTACCTATGCCTTATCCCCTTATCAATATAAACCTAGGAGTTCTATTTATACTAGCCATATCAAGCCTGGCCGTATACTCAATCCTATGATCAGGATGAGCTTCCAACTCAAAATATGCACTCATCGGAGCCCTACGAGCAGTAGCACAGACAATCTCATATGAAGTAACACTAGCCATCATTCTCTTATCAGTACTCCTAATAAATGGGTCTTTTACCCTTTCCACACTAATTATTACACAAGAACAAGTATGAATAATTTTCCCAGCATGACCGTTAGCAATGATATGATTTATCTCAACACTAGCAGAAACAAATCGAGCACCATTTGACCTTACCGAAGGAGAGTCAGAACTAGTATCAGGCTTCAATGTAGAATACGCAGCAGGACCATTTGCCCTATTCTTTATAGCAGAGTATGCAAACATTATCATAATAAATATTTTCACAACAACCCTATTCCTAGGAGCATTCCACAGCCCATATATACCAGAACTTTATACAATCAACTTCACCATTAAATCGTTACTACTCACAATCACTTTCCTATGAATTCGAGCATCCTACCCTCGATTCCGCTATGATCAACTAATACATCTACTATGAAAAAGTTTTTTACCCTTAACACTAGCACTATGCATATGACACGTATCACTACCTATTCTCATATCAAGCATCCCCCCACAAAATAAGAAATATGTCTGACAAAAGAGTTACTTTGATGAAGTAAATAATAGAGGTTTAAGCCCTCTTATTTCTAGAACTATAGGAATTGAACCTACTCCTAAGAACCCAAAACTCTTCGTGCTCCCAAATACACCAAATTCTAACAGTAAGGTCAGCTAATTAAGCTATCGGGCCCATACCCCGAAAATGTTGGTTCATACCCTTCCCGTACTAATAAACCCAATTATCTTTATCATTATTCTAACAACAGTCCTACTCGGAACCATCATTGTCATAATTAGCTCCCACTGATTACTCATCTGAATTGGATTTGAAATAAACATACTTGCCATCATCCCCATTATAATAAACAAACACAACCCACGAGCCACAGAAGCATCAACTAAATATTTTCTTACCCAATCAACAGCCTCAATACTACTAATAATAGCCGTTATTATCAACCTGATATTCTCAGGCCAATGAACCGTAATAAAATTATATAACCCAACGGCCTCCATACTAATGACTATAGCCCTTGCTATAAAATTAGGAATAGCTCCATTTCACTTTTGAGTCCCAGAAGTAACACAAGGCATCCCCTTATCCTCCGGCCTAATTCTGCTCACATGACAAAAACTAGCACCGATATCCGTACTCTATCAAATCTCCCCCTCTATTAACCTAAATCTAATTCTGACCCTATCCATCCTATCAATCATAATCGGAGGCTGAGGGGGACTAAACCAAACCCAGCTACGAAAAATTATAGCCTACTCATCAATCGCCCATATGGGCTGAATAACAGCAGTACTCCTCTACAACCCCACCATAACACTACTAAACCTAATCATTTATATTATCATAACATCCACCATATTCCTACTGTTTATAGCTAATTCAACTACAACCACCCTATCATTATCACACACATGAAACAAAACACCCGTCATAACAGTCCTAGTCCTCGCTACCCTCCTATCAATAGGAGGACTCCCTCCACTATCAGGATTTATACCAAAATGAATGATTATTCAAGAAATAACAAAAAATGACAACATCATCCTACCAACCCTGATAGCAATCACAGCACTGCTAAACCTATACTTCTACATACGACTCACATACTCCACAGCACTTACAATATTTCCCTCTACAAATAACATAAAAATAAAATGACAATTTTCCATTACAAAACAAATAACCCTCTTGCCAACAATAGTAACACTATCCACAATACTACTACCACTCACACCAATTTTATCTATCCAGAATAAAAATAGGAATTTAGGTTACACTAGACCAAGGGCCTTCAAAGCCCTAAGCAAGTATAATTTACTTAATTCCTGATAAAGACTGCAAGATCATATCCTACATCAACTGAACGCAAATCAGCCACTTTAATTAAGCTAAGTCCTCACTAGACTGGTGGGCTCCGCCCCCACGAAATTTTAGTTAACAGCTAAATACCCTAGTACACTGGCTTCAGTCTACTTCTCCCGCCGCGAGAAAAAAAGGCGGGAGAAGCCCCGGCAGAATTTAAGCTGCTTCTTTGAATTTGCAATTCAATATGTTAATTCACCACAAGGCCTGGTAAAAAGAGGATTCAAACCTCTATCTTTAGATTTACAGTCTAATGCTTTTCTCAGCCATTCTACCTATGTTCGTCAACCGCTGATTATTTTCAACCAACCACAAAGATATTGGTACCCTATACCTTTTATTCGGTGCTTGAGCTGGCATAGTAGGAACCGCCTTAAGCTTACTAATTCGTGCCGAATTAGGTCAACCTGGAACTTTACTTGGGGATGACCAAATTTACAATGTAGTCGTAACTGCACATGCATTCGTAATAATTTTCTTTATAGTAATGCCCATTATAATTGGAGGATTTGGTAATTGACTGGTCCCTCTAATAATTGGTGCTCCCGACATGGCATTCCCCCGAATAAACAATATAAGCTTCTGACTCCTCCCTCCCTCCTTTCTATTGCTCCTAGCATCCTCTATAGTTGAAGCAGGAGCAGGAACGGGCTGAACCGTATACCCTCCCCTAGCAGGCAACCTAGCTCATGCAGGTGCCTCAGTAGACCTGACCATTTTCTCTCTTCACCTAGCAGGTGTATCTTCAATTCTAGGTGCCATTAACTTTATTACAACAATTATTAATATAAAACCCCCTGCAATATCACAATATCAAACTCCTTTATTCGTGTGATCTGTTCTAATTACCGCCGTACTTCTACTCCTCTCACTTCCTGTACTAGCTGCCGGTATTACAATACTCCTAACGACCGAAACCTAAATACAACTTTCTTTGACCCAGCAGGAGGAGGAGATCCAATCCTATATCAACATCTATTTTGATTCTTCGGACACCCTGAAGTGTACATTCTTATTCTACCTGGATTTGGAATAATCTCCCACATTGTTACTTATTACTCAGGAAAAAAAGAACCATTTGGGTACATGGGAATAGTATGAGCCATAATATCCATCGGGTTCTTAGGGTTTATTGTATGAGCTCACCATATATTTACAGTTGGAATAGACGTTGATACACGAGCCTATTTCACATCAGCTACCATAATTATTGCTATTCCAACTGGAGTAAAAGTTTTCAGCTGACTAGCTACGCTCCATGGAGGCAACATTAAATGATCACCCGCTATAATATGAGCACTAGGTTTTATTTTTCTTTTTACAGTTGGAGGCTTAACTGGAATCGTCCTAGCCAACTCCTCCCTTGATATTGTTCTCCACGATACATATTATGTGGTCGCACACTTCCACTATGTATTATCAATAGGAGCTGTATTTGCCATTATGGGAGGATTCGTACACTGATTCCCACTATTTTCAGGCTATACCCTTAATGATACATGAGCCAAAATTCACTTCGCAATCATATTTGTAGGTGTAAACATAACTTTCTTCCCACAACATTTCCTAGGATTATCTGGAATGCCACGACGATATTCTGACTATCCCGATGCATACACAATATGAAATACTATTTCATCTATAGGCTCATTTATCTCACTAACAGCAGTCATATTAATAATTTTTATCATTTGAGAAGCATTTGCATCCAAACGAGAAGTCCTGACCGTGGACCTTACCACAACAAACTTAGAGTGACTAAATGGATGCCCTCCCCCATACCATACATTTGAAGAACCCACATACGTTAACCTGAAATAAGAAAGGAAGGAATCGAACCCCCTACTATTGGTTTCAAGCCAACATCATAGCCACTATGTCTTTCTTAATAAAATAAGATGTTAGTAAAATATTACATAGCCTTGTCAAGGTAAATTACAGGTGAAAACCCTGTACATCTTGTATGGCATATCCCATACAACTAGGATTTCAAGATGCAACATCTCCTATCATAGAAGAGCTACTACACTTTCATGATCATACTTTAATGATCGTCTTCCTAATTAGCTCTTTAGTACTTTATGTTATCTCGCTTATACTGACGACAAAATTAACGCACACTAGCACAATAGATGCCCAAGAAGTAGAGACAATTTGAACGATTCTACCGGCTATTATTCTAATCATAATCGCCCTCCCATCTCTACGCATTCTATATATAATAGATGAAATTAATAACCCATCCCTTACAGTAAAAACCATGGGGCATCAATGATATTGAAGCTATGAGTATACAGACTACGAAGACTTAAGCTTCGACTCCTACATGATTCCAACATCAGAACTAAAACCAGGAGAACTACGACTACTAGAAGTAGATAACCGAGTTGTTTTACCCATAGAGATAACAATTCGAATGCTAATCTCTTCCGAAGATGTACTTCACTCATGGGCCGTGCCTTCCTTGGGGTTAAAAACAGATGCAATCCCAGGCCGCCTGAACCAAACAACTCTCATATCAACCCGACCAGGCCTATATTATGGTCAATGTTCAGAAATCTGCGGATCAAACCATAGCTTTATGCCAATTGTTCTCGAACTAGTCCCACTAAAGTACTTTGAAAAATGATCCGCATCAATACTATAAGATCATCAAGAAGCTAAGCTAGCATTAACCTTTTAAGTTAAAGACTGAAGGCATAATACCTTCCTTGATGACATGCCACAACTAGATACATCAACATGGCTCACAATAATCTTATCAATGTTCCTAGTTCTTTTCATTATTTTTCAACTAAAAATTTCAAAACACAACTTCTATCACAACCCAGAACCAACACCTACAAAAATACTAAAACAAAGTACCCCTTGAGAAACAAAATGAACGAAAATTTATTTACCTCTTTCATTACCCCTGTAATCCTAGGCCTTCCTCTCGCTACCCTTATTGTCTATTTCCTAGCCTATTATTTCCAACATCAAATCGATTAGTAAATAACCGCCTTATCTCTCTCCAACAATGAGCACTCCAACTTGTGTCAAAACAAATAATGAGTATCCATAACCCTAAAGGACAAACATGAGCACTAATATTAATATCCTTAATTATATTTATCGGATCAACAAACCTACTAGGCCTACTACCCCACTCTTTTACACCAACCACACAACTATCGATAAACCTAGGCATGGCTGTCCCCTTATGAGCAGGGGCTGTAATCACAGGTTTTCGCAACAAAACTAAAGCATCACTTGCCCACTTTTTACCACAAGGAACACCTACTCCCCTAATTCCTATACTAGTAATTATCGAAACTATTAGCCTATTTATTCAACCAGCAGCCCTAGCAGTACGATTAACAGCCAACATTACAGCAGGACATCTATTGATTCATCTAATTGGAGGAGCCACATTGGCACTAATAAGCATTAGCACTACAACAGCTCTTATTACATTCATTATTCTAGTTCTACTAACAATTCTTGAATTCGCAGTAGCCATAATCCAAGCTTACGTATTCACCCTTCTAGTTAGCCTATACTTACACGATAACACATAATGACACACCAAACCCATGCCTATCATATAGTAAATCCCAGCCCCTGACCTCTTACAGGAGCCCTATCTGCCCTCCTAATAACATCCGGCCTAATTATATGATTCCACTTTAACTCAACAATCTTACTTATACTTGGCTTAACAACAAATATACTCACTATATATCAATGATGACGAGACGTAATCCGAGAAAGCACTTTCCAAGGCCACCATACCCCAAATGTCCAAAAAGGCCTACGCTATGGAATAATTCTTTTTATTATCTCAGAAGTCCTATTCTTTACCGGATTTTTCTGAGCATTTTATCACTCAAGCCTTGCCCCCACACCTGAATTAGGCGGCTGCTGACCTCCAACAGGTATCCACCCACTTAATCCCCTAGAAGTCCCACTACTTAATACCTCTGTCCTTTTAGCTCAGGAGTCTCTATTACCTGAGCCCACCACAGCCTTATAGAAGGAAATCGCAACCACATACTTCAAGCCCTATTCATTACCATCGCACTAGGGGTATACTTCACACTACTCCAAGCCTCAGAATATTACGAAGCACCCTTTACCATCTCAGACGGCGTCTATGGCTCAACTTTCTTTGTAGCAACAGGCTTCCACGGCCTCCATGTTATCATCGGATCCACTTTCCTAATCGTATGTTTTTTCCGACAACTAAAATTCCACTTCACCTCTAATCACCATTTCGGCTTCGAAGCAGCTGCCTGATACTGACACTTCGTAGACGTCGTATGACTTTTCCTCTATGTCTCCATCTACTGATGAGGATCATGTTCTTTTAGTATTAATAAGTACAACTGACTTCCAATCAGTTAGTTTCGGTCTAATCCGAAAAAGAATAATAAACTTAATATTAGCCCTCCTAACCAACCTCATCCTAGCTACACTACTTGTCACCATCGCCTTCTGACTTCCCCAACTAAATGTATATTCAGAAAAAACAAGCCCATATGAATGCGGATTTGACCCCATAGGATCCGCCCGCCTTCCTTTCTCCATGAAATTTTTCCTAGTAGCTATTACATTTCTCCTATTCGACCTGGAAATTGCATTACTCCTACCACTACCCTGAGCCTCACAAACAACAAATCTAAACACAATACTTACTATAGCCCTCCTCCTAATCTTTCTACTAGCCGTGAGCTTGGCTTATGAATGAACCCAAAAAGGACTTGAATGAACTGAATATGGTATTTAGTTTAAATAAAATAAATGATTTCGACTCATTAGATTATGATTTAACTCATAACTACCAAATGTCCCTCGTGTATATAAACATTATAATAGCATTCACAGTATCTCTCACAGGACTATTGATATATCGGTCCCATCTAATATCATCTCTCCTATGCCTAGAAGGGATAATATTATCATTATTTATTATAGCCACCTTAATAATCCTAAACTCACACTTTACCCTAGCCAGTTAATGCCCATTATCTTACTAGTATTTGCAGCCTGTGAAGCAGCACTGGGCCTATCCTTATTAGTTATGGTATCAAACACATATGGGACCGACTACGTACAAAATCTCAATCTCTTACAATGCTAAAATACATTTTCTCTACAATAATACTTATGCCCCTAACTTGATTATCGAAAAGCAGTTTAATCTGAATTAACTCCACAACACACAGCCTATTAATTAGCTTCACAAGCCTACTCCTCATAAATCAATTCGGTGATAATAGCCTTAACTTTTCACTAATTTTTTTCTCAGACTCCCTATCTACACCTCTACTTATCCTAACCATATGACTCCTCCCTCTAATACTGATAGCTAGCCAACACCATCTACTAAAAGAAAATCTAACCCGAAAAAAACTATTTATCACCATATTAATCCTACTACAACTTTTCCTAATCATAACGTTTACCGCCATAGAATTAATCTTCTTCTATATTTTATTTGAAGCAACACTAGTTCCAACACTCATTATTATCACCCGATGAGGAAATCAAACAGAACGCTTAAATGCCGGCCTTTACTTTCTATTTTACACATTAACAGGGTCCCTACCCTTATTAGTAGCTTTGATCTATATTCAAAACACAGCAGGATCCCTAAACTTTCTAATTATCCATTACTGAGTACAACCAATATCCAACTCTTGATCCAACGTCTTCATATGGCTGGCATGCATAATGGCCTTCATAGTAAAGATACCACTATATGGCCTTCACCTCTGACTACCCAAAGCACACGTAGAGGCCCCTATTGCAGGCTCCATAGTTCTTGCAGCAATCCTACTAAAACTAGGAGGGTATGGAATAATACGAGTTACACTTCTCCTAAACCCAGTAACTGAATTCATAGCATATCCATTCATTATATTATCCTTATGAGGTATAATCATAACCAGCTCAATCTGCCTCCGCCAAACAGACCTAAAATCACTTATTGCATATTCTTCTGTAAGCCACATGGCACTTGTTATCGTAGCCATCCTATCCAAACACCCTGAAGTTACATAGGAGCCACCGCTCTAATAATCGCCCACGGTCTTACATCCTCCATACTCTTCTGCCTAGCAAACTCCAACTATGAACGAATTCACAGCCGAACAATAATTTTAGCCCGTGGCCTACAAATATTTCTTCCACTAATAGCAACCTGATGACTCTTAGCAAGCTTGACCAACCTAGCCTTACCACCCACAATCAACCTAATTGGAGAACTATTCGTGGTCATATCGACCTTCTCATGATCTAATATTACAATCATCCTAATAGGATTAAATATAGTAATTACCGCTCTCTACTCTCTTTATATATTAATTACGACACAACGAGGCAAATATACTTACCATATCAACAACATCTCACCTTCCTTTACACGAGAAAATGCACTTATATCCCTACACATTCTACCCTTATTACTTTTATCTATAAGCCCAAAAATCATTTTAGGTCCCCTATACTGTAAATATAGTTTAAAAAAAACATTAGATTGTGAATCTAATAACAGAAGCTCCTTACCTTCTTATTTACCGAAAAAGTACGCAAGAACTGCTAACTCTATGCCTCCATGTCTAACAACATGGCTTTTTCAAACTTTTAAAGGATAGAAGTTATCCGTTGGCCTTAGGAGCCAAAAAATTGGTGCAACTCCAAATAAAAGTAATAAACATATTTTCCTCCTTCACACTAGTAACCCTACTCTTATTAACCGCACCCATTATAATAACAAGCTCTGACACCTATAAAACTTCCAACTACCCACTCTACGTAAAGACAATTATCTCATGCGCTTTCCTTACTAGCATAATTCCCACAATGATATTTATTCATACAGGACAAGAAATAGTTATTTCAAACTGACATTGACTAACTATTCAAACCCTCAAACTATCACTCAGCTTTAAAATGGACTACTTCTCAATAATATTTGTCCCAGTAGCACTATTTGTCACATGATCTATTATAGAATTCTCCATATGATATATACATTCAGACCCCTACATTAACCAATCTTTAAATACCTACTCCTATTCCTCATCACAATACTTATTCTTGTAACCGCAAACAACTTATTCCAATTATTCATTGGTTGGGAAGGAGTTGGGATCATGTCATTTCTACTTATCGGGTGATGATATGGACGAGCAGACGCAAACACAGCAGCTCTACAAGCAATCCTGTATAACCGCATCGGCGACATCGGGTTTATTCTAGCAATAGCATGATTCTTAATAAATCTCAACACCTGAGATCTTCAACAAATTTTTATACTAAATCCAAACAACTCTAATCTACCTCTAATAGGCCTCACACTAGCTGCAACTGGAAAATCCGCACAATTTGGCTTACATCCATGATTACCTTCAGCAATAGAGGGCCCCACCCCTGTATCAGCACTACTCCACTCAAGCACAATAGTAGTAGCAGGCATTTTCCTACTAATTCGCTTCTACCCACTAACAGAAAACAACAAATTTGCCCAATCCATCATGCTATGTCTAGGAGCTATTACCACCCTATTTACAGCAATATGTGCCCTAACTCAAAACGACATTAAAAAAATCGTTGCCTTCTCTACATCCAGCCAGCTAGGCCTCATAATAGTAACTATTGGCATTAACCAACCCTATCTAGCATTTCTTCACATCTGCACCCACGCCTTCTTCAAAGCCATGTTATTCATATGCTCCGGCTCTATCATTCACAGCTTAAATGACGAACAAGACATTCGAAAAATAGGAGGCCTATTCAAAGCTATACCATTTACCACAACAGCCCTAATTATTGGCAGCCTTGCACTAACAGGAATACCATTCCTTACCGGATTTTACTCCAAAGACCTAATTATTGAAGCCGCCAACACGTCGTACACCAACGCCTGAGCCCTCTTAATAACACTAATTGCTACCTCTTTTACAGCTATCTACAGTACCCGAATTATCTTTTTTGCACTTCTAGGACAACCTCGATTCCCAGCCCTAATTATTATTAATGAAAACAACCCTTTCCTAATCAACTCAATTAAACGCTTATAGTCGGAAGCCTTTTTGCAGGATTCATTATTTCCAACAATATTCCCCCAATGACAGTCCCCCAAATAACAATACCCTATTACCTAAAAACAATAGCCCTAGCAGTTACTATTCTAGGCTTCATTCTAGCACTAGAAATTAGCAATATAACCTATAACCTAAAATTCAAATATTCATCAAATGTTTTCAAATTCTCTAATCTTCTAGGGTACTATCCTACAATCATACACCGCCTAACCCCCTATGCAAACCTAACAATAAGCCAAAAGTCAGCATCCTCTATTCTAGACCTAATCTGACTAGAAAATATCCTACCAAAAACCACTTCACTAATTCAAATAAAAATATCAACCGTAGTAACAAACCAAAAGGGCCTAATCAAACTATATTTCCTCTCTTTCCTAATTACAATTCTTGTAAGCATAATTCTACTTAATTTCCACGAGTAATTTCCATAATTACCACAACACCGATTAATAAAGACCAACCAGTTACAATAACCAACCAAGTACCATAACTGTATAAAGCCGCAATCCCTATAGCTTCCTCACTAAAAAACCCAGAGTCTCCCGTATCATAAATAACCCAATCCCCTAAACCATTGAACTTAAATACAACCTCTACTTCCTTGTCCTTCAACACATAATAAACCATCAAAAACTCTATTAATAAACCAGTAATAAATGCCCCTAAAACAGTTTTATTAGAAACCCAAATCTCAGGATATTGTTCAGTAGCCATAGCCGTTGTATAACCAAAAACAACTATCATACCCCCCAAATAAATTAAAAAAACCATTAGACCTAAAAAAGACCCACCAAAATTTAATACAATACCACAACCAACTCCACCACTAACAATCAACCCTAATCCCCCATAAATAGGCGAAGGCTTTGAAGAAAACCCCACAAAACCCACCACAAAAATTACACTCAAAATAAATACAATGTATGTTATCATTATTCTCGCATGGAATTTAACCACGACTAATGATATGAAAAACCATCGTTGTCATTCAACTACAAGAACATTAATGATCAATACCCGAAAAACCCACCCACTTATAAAAATTGTAAACAACGCATTCATTGACCTCCCAGCCCCATCAAACATCTCATCATGATGAAACTTTGGCTCCCTCCTAGGCATCTGCTTAATTCTACAAATCCTAACAGGCCTATTCCTAGCAATACATTACACAGCCGACACAGCAACAGCATTTTCCTCCGTTACCCACATCTGCCGAGACGTCAACTATGGCTGAGTTATCCGATACATACATGCAAACGGAGCATCCATATTTTTCATCTGCCTCTTCATACATGTAGGACGAGGCCTCTACTACGGATCATATACATTTCTAGAAACATGAAACATTGGAGTGATCCTCCTATTTGCAACAATAGCCACAGCATTCATAGGATACGTCCTACCATGAGGACAAATATCTTTCTGAGGAGCAACAGTTATTACTAACCTTCTCTCAGCAATTCCATATATTGGCACAAACCTAGTAGAATGAATTTGAGGTGGGTTCTCAGTAGATAAAGCAACACTCACCCGATTCTTTGCCTTTCACTTTATTCTCCCATTCATCATTGCAGCCCTCGCCATAGTTCACCTCTTATTCCTTCACGAAACAGGATCCAATAACCCTACAGGAATCTCATCAGACGCAGACAAAATTCCATTCCATCCATACTATACTATCAAAGATATCCTAGGAGCACTACTACTAATTATAGCCCTTATACTCCTAGTACTATTCGCACCGGACCTGCTTGGAGATCCAGACAATTACACACCAGCAAATCCACTCAACACACCCCCACACATCAAACCTGAATGATATTTCTTATTCGCATACGCAATTCTTCGATCAATCCCTAATAAACTAGGAGGGGTCTTAGCCCTAGTCCTATCAATTCTAATCCTAGTCCTGATACCCCTACTACACACATCCAAACAAGAAGCATAATATTTCGACCAATCAGCCAGTGCCTCTTCTGAATCCTAGTCGCAGACCTGTTAACACTCACATGAATTGGAGGACAACCAGTCGAACACCCATACATTATTATTGGACAACTAGCATCAATCATGTACTTCCTACTCATTCTAGTGTTGATACCAGTAGCCAGCACCATTGAGAATAACCTCCTAAAATGAAGACAAGTCTTTGTAGTACATTGAATATACTGGTCTTGTAAACCAGAGAAGGAGAACAAGCAACCTCCCTAAGACTTCAAGGAAGAAGCCATAGCCCCACTATCAACACCCAAAGCTGAAGTTCTATTTAAACTATTCCCTGAAAAGTTATCGATGTAGCTCCACAGACACAGACAACGATATCAGCATTAAATTTACCAAAATTCTCAAAAAATCAACACAAACTTATCACTCTAAAGCCTTATAAATTACCTCCACAGCAATTTTAGAATCTCGAGGGGAGGGTGGGGGGATTACCTATTAATGTAATAAAGACATACTATGTATATAGTACATTAAATGATTATCCACATGCATATAAGCAAGTACATTAGAATTTAATGTACACAAAACATAAAATGTTTCTAAAACAACTCTAAGTCTACTTCTTGAACATTCAAGCAAAGACATTCAATTCACTTACAATACATAATACATTAAATTGTTCATCGTACATAGCACATATAAGTCAAATAATTTCTCGTCAACATGCATATCCCGTCCCCTAGATCACGAGCTTAATCACCATGCCGCGTGAAACCAACAACCCGCTCGGCTGGGACTTTCTTTCTTGGTTTGAGCCCATTGATTGTGGGGGTAACTATCGAGTGAATTTTAAAAGACATCTGGTTCTTTCTTCAGGGCCATCTCATCTAAAATCGCCCACTCATTCCCCTTAAATAAGACATCTCGATGGACTAATTACTAATCAGCCCATGCTCACACATAACTGTGCTGTCATACATTTGGTATTTTTTTATTTTCGGGGTTGCTTGGACTCAGCTATGGCCGTCAAAGGCCCCGACCCGGAGCATAAATTGTAGCTGGACTTAACTGCATCTTGAGCATCACCATAATGGTAGGCATGAGCATTATAATCAATCAAGCATGGACATAACAGTCAATGGTAACAGGACATAAAATAAATATCTCCCCCCCTTCTTTTCCCCGTATATGTGTATATATAACACTCTTTTTAACTCACTTTCCCCTAGAGACTAAACCAAACTCACCACACTTCCAACACCCAAACAAGCACTCTATCCAAAAATTGGTATACAAGTGCCCGATCCTCCTCATGCAGCAGTTAATGTAGCTTAAACCCAAAGCAAGGTACTGAAAATGCCTAGATGAGTGTATTAACTCCATAAACACATAGGTTTGGTCCCAGCCTTTCTGTTGACTTTTAGTAAACTTACACATGCAAGCATCAACACTCCAGTGAGAATGCCCTTCAGGTCAACAAGACCAAAAGGAGCGGGTATCAAGCACACACCTGTAGCTCATGACGCCTTGCTTAACCACACCCCCACGGGAGACAGCAGTGACAAAAATTAAGCCATAAACGAAAGTTTGACTAAGCTATATTGATTAGGGTTGGTAAATCTCGTGCCAGCCACCGCGGTCATACGATTAACCCAAGCTAACAGGAATACGGCGTAAAATGTGTTAAAGCACTATATCAAATAGAGTTAAATCTTAATTAAACTGTAAAAAGCCATAATTATAATAAAATAAATAACGAAAGTAACTCTACAACAGCTGACACACTATAGCTAAGACCCAAACTGGGATTAGATACCCCACTATGCTTAGCCCTAAACATAAATAATTACAAAAACAAAATTATTCGCCAGAGTACTACCGGCCACAGCCCAAAACTCAAAGGACTTGGCGGTGCTTTATACCCTTCTAGAGGAGCCTGTTCTATAATCGATAAACCCCGATAAACCTCACCAATCCTTGCTAATACAGTCTATATACCGCCATCTTCAGCAAACCCTAAAAAGGAATAAAAGTAAGCACAACCATAGCACATAAAAACGTTAGGTCAAGGTGTAACCTATGGAGTGGGAAGAAATGGGCTACATTTTCTACCTTAAGAAAATATTACACGAAAGTTATTATGAAACTAGTGACCAAAGGAGGATTTAGTAGTAAACTAGGAATAGAGTGCCCAGTTGAACTAGGCCATGAAGCACGCACACACCGCCCGTCACCCTCCTCAAGTATCCAAGATACATTTAAACCTATTCACACGCATCAACCATACGAGAGGAGACAAGTCGTAACAAGGTAAGCATACTGGAAAGTGTGCTTGGACAAACCAAGATATAGCTTAAACAAAGCATCTAGTTTACACCTAGAAGATTTCATATACCATGAACATCTTGAACCATATCTAGCCCAAACACACCCCCAATCAAACAACCAAGATAAAATAAAACAAAACATTTACCTCAATCTAAAGTATAGGAGATAGAAATTCTAAACACGGCGCTATAGAGAAAGTACCGCAAGGGAATGATGAAAGAAAAAAAACAAAGTACAAAAAAGCAAAGATTAACCCTTGTACCTTTTGCATAATGAGTTAACAAGCAAAAACTTAGCAAAACGAATTTTAGCTAAATAACCCGAAACCAGACGAGCTACTCACAGACAGCCTATCAGGGCCAACTCATCTATGTGGCAAAATAGTGAGAAGATCTATGAGTAGAGGTGACACGCCTAACGAGCCTGGTGATAGCTGGTTGTCCAGGAAATGAATCTCAGTTCAGCTTTAAAGATACCAAAAAGATAAACAAATCTCTCTGTATCTTTAAAAGTTAGTCTAAAAAGGTACAGCCTTTTAGAAACGGATACAACCTTCACTAGAGAGCAAGACCCAACAACACCATAGTAGGCCTAAAAGCAGCCATCAATTAAGAAAGCGTTAAAGCTCAACAATAAAAACAATATTAATCTCAACAACAAACAACTAACTCCTAGCACCAATACTGGACTAATCTATTGCAAAATAGAAGCAATAATGTTAATATGAGTAACAAGAAATATTTTCTCCTCGCACAAGCTTAAGTCAGTATCTGATAATACTCTGACCATTAACGGCACATAAAGACAACCCAACAATAAACAATTTATTAGTTGTACCGTTAACCCAACACAGGAGTGCACTTAGGAAAGATTTAAAGAAGTAAAAGGAACTCGGCAAACACAAACCCCGCCTGTTTACCAAAAACATCACCTCCAGCATCCCCAGTATTGGAGGCACTGCCTGCCCAGTGACAAACGTTAAACGGCCGCGGTATCCTGACCGTGCAAAGGTAGCATAATCATTTGTTCTCTAAATAAGGACTTGTATGAATGGCCACACGAGGGTTTTACTGTCTCTTACTTCCGATCAGTGAAATTGACCTCCCCGTGAAGAGGCGGGGATAAGCCAACAAGACGAGAAGACCCTATGGAGCTTTAACTAACTAACCCAAAGAGAATAAGCCTAACCATCAAGGGATAACAATACTACTTATGGGTTAACAGTTTCGGTTGGGGTGACCTCGGAGAACAAAAATCCTCCGAACGATTTTAAAGACCAGACTTACAAGTCAAATCAAATTATCGCTTATTGATCCAAAAATTTGATCAACGGAATAAGTTACCCTAGGGATAACAGCGCAATCCTATTCAAGAGTCCATATCGACAATAGGGTTTACGACCTCGATGTTGGATCAGGACACCCCGATGGTGCAACCGCTATCAAAGGTTCGTTTGTTCAACGATTAAAGTCCTACGTGATCTGAGTTCAGACCGGAGCAATCCAGGTCGGTTTCTATCTATTATGTATTTCTCCCAGTACGAAAGGACAAGAGAAATAAGGCCAACTTCAATAAAGCGCCTTAAACTAATTAATGACCACATCTCAATTAACCCACAAACAAACCCGCCCTAGAAAAGGGCTTAGTTAAGGTGGCAGAGCCCGGTAATTGCGTAAAACTTAAACCTTTATACTCAGAGATTCAAATCCTCTCCTTAACAAAATGTTCATAGTTAACATTTTAACATTAATTATCCCAATCCTTCTAGCAGTAGCATTTCTCACACTAGTAGAACGAAAAATCCTAGGATATATACAACTTCGAAAAGGCCCAAATGTCGTAGGCCCATATGGCTTGCTCCAACCTATCGCCGATGCAATCAAACTTTTTATTAAAGAACCCCTACGACCTGCCACGTCCTCAATCTCAATGTTCATCCTAGCCCCCATCCTAGCCCTAAGTCTAGCCCTAACTATATGAATTCCCCTGCCTATACCCTACCCTCTCATCAACATAAATCTAGGAGTCCTATTCATACTAGCTATATCAAGCTTAGCCGTATACTCAATTCTCTGATCAGGCTGAGCCATCCGAAAAGGCCCAAATGTTGTAGGCCCATACGGTCTACTTCAACCCATTGCCGACGCAATCAAACTTTTCATTAAAGAACCCCTACGACCCGCCACATCCTCAATCTCAATGTTCATTTTAGCACCCATTCTGGCCCTAAGCCTGGCCCTAACCATATGAATCCCCCTACCCATACCTCATCCACTCATCAACATAAACCTAGGAGTCCTCTTCATACTAGCTATATCGAGTCTAGCCGTATATTCAATCCTCTGATCAGGCTGGGCCTCCAACTCAAAATATGCACTCATCGGGGCCCTACGGGCAGTAGCACAAACCATCTCATATGAAGTCACACTAGCAATCATCTTGCTATCAGTATTACTAATAAACGGGTCCTTCACCCTATCTACACTAATCATCACACAAGAACAAGTATGACTAATCTTTCCAGCATGACCCCTAGCAATAATATGATTTATCTCAACACTAGCAGAGACAAATCGAGCACCATTTGATCTTACCGAAGGGGAATCAGAACTAGTCTCGGGTTTCAACGTGGAGTATGCAGCAGGAATATTTGCTCTATTTTTTATAGCAGAATATGCCAATATTATTATAATAAATATCTTCACAACAATCTAATAAACGGGTCCTTCACCCTATCTACACTAATCATCACACAAGAACAAGTATGACTAATCTTTCCAGCATGACCCCTAGCAATAATATGATTTATCTCAACACTAGCAGAAACGAACCGGGCACCATTTGACCTCACCGAAGGAGAATCCGAACTGGTCTCAGGTTTCAATGTAGAATACGCCGCAGGACCCTTCGCCCTATTTTTCATAGCAGAATACGCAAACATCATCATAATAAACATTTTCACAGCAACTCTATTCCTAGGAGCATTCCATAACCCATACATACCAGAACTCTACACAATCAATTTTATTATCAAATCACTACTACTCACAATCACCTTCCTATGAATTCGAGCATCCTACCCTCGATTCCGCTATGACCAACTAATACACTTACTATGAAAAAGTTTCCTACCCCTAACATTAGCCCTATGCATATGACACGTATCACTCCCTATTCTCTTATCAAGCATTCCCCCACAAACATAAGAAATATGTCTGATAAAAGAGTTACTTTGATAGAGTAAATAATAGAGGTTTAAATCCTCTTATTTCTAGAATTATAGGAATCGAACCTACCCCTAAGAACTCAAAACTCTTCGTGCCTCCAACTACACCAAACTCTAATAGTAAGGTCAGCTAATTAAGCTATCGGGCCCATACCCCGAAAATGTTGGTTTATACCCTTCCCGTACTAATAAACCCAATCATCTTCATCATCATCTTGGCAACTATCATATTCGGAACCATTATTGTCATAATTAGCTCCCACTGATTACTCATTTGAATCGGATTTGAAATAAACATACTCGCCATATTTCTAGAACTATAGGAATTGAACCCACTCCTAAGAGCCCAAAACTCTTCGTGCTCCCAATTACACCAAATTCTAATAGTAAGGTCAGCTAATTAAGCTATCGGGCCCATACCCCGAAAATGTTGGTTCATACCCTTCCCGTACTAATAAACCCAATCATTTTCATTATTACCCTAATAACAGTTATACTCGGAACCATAATTGTTATAATTAGCTCACACTGATTATTCATCTGAATCGGATTTGAAATAAATATACTTGCCATCATCCCCATTATAATAAAAAAACACAACCCACGAGCTACAGAAGCATCAACCAAATACTTTTTAACCCAATCAACAGCTTCCATATTACTAATAATAGCCGTTATCATTAACCTGATATATTCAGGCCAGTGGACTGTAATAAAATTGTTCAACCCAATAGCCTCCATGCTTATAACAATAGCCCTAACCATAAAACTGGGAATAGCCCCATTTCACTTCTGAGTCCCAGAAGTAACACAAGGCATTTCCCTATCCTCAGGCCTAATCCTACTCACATGGCAAAAACTAGCACCCATATCAGTTCTCTACCAAATCTCCCCATCCATCAACCTAAACCTAATCATAACCCTATCAATCCTGTCAATCATAGTTGGGGGTTGAGGAGGACTAAACCAGACTCAACTACGAAAAATCATGGCCTACTCCTCAATTGCCCATATGGGCTGAATAACAGCAGTCTTACTGTATAACCCTACTATAACACTGCTAAATCTAATCATTTACATCATTATAACTTCTACTATATTTATACTATTTATAGCCAACTCAACCACAACCACCCTATCACTATCACACACATGAAACAAAGCACCCATCATAACAGCCCTAGTCCTCATTACCCTCTTATCAATAGGAGGATTACCACCACTATCAGGATTTATGCCAAAATGAATAATATCCAAGAAATAACGAAAAACGACAGCATCATCTTGCCAACCCTAATAGCAATCACAGCACTACTAAACTTATATTTCTACATACGACTTACATACTCCACCGCACTTACAATATTTCCCTCCACAAACAACATAAAAATAAAATGACAATTCTCCACCACTAAACAAATAACCCTCCTACCAACAATAATCGTAATATCTACCATACTGCTGCCACTTACACCAATCCTATCAATTCTAGAATAGGAATTTAGGTTAAACCAGACCAAGAGCCTTCAAAGCCCTAAGCAAGTACAATTTACTTAATTCCTGATAAGGACTGCAAGACTACACCTTACATCAATTGAACGCAAATCAACCACTTTAATTAAGCTAAGTCCTCACTAGATTGGTGGGCTCCACCCCCACGAAACTTTAGTTAACAGCTAAAAACCCTAGACAACTGGCTTCAATCTACTTCTCCCGCCGCGAAGAAAAAAAGGCGGGAGAAGCCCAGGCAGAGTTGAAGCTGCTTCTTCGAATTTGCAATTCAACATGTTAATTCACCACAGGGCTTGATAAAAAGAGGAATCAAACCTCTGTCCTTAGATTTACAGTCTAATGCTTTACTCAGCCATTTTACCCATGTTCATCAACCGCTGATTATTTTCAACCAACCACAAAGACATTGGCACCCTATACCTCCTATTCGGTGCTTGGGCTGGTATAGTAGGAACTGCCCTAAGCTTGTTAATTCGTGCTGAGCTGGGTCAACCTGGGACTCTACTTGGAGATGACCAGATTTACAACGTGGTTGTAACCGCACACGCATTCGTAATAATCTTCTTCATAGTAATGCCTATCATAATTGGAGGATTCGGCAACTGACTGGTCCCCTTGATAATTGGTGCTCCC
>SJXQ01006944.1:0-63314 GCA_006408695.1 Aepyceros melampus | reverse complement strand
CTTACACCCATGGCTGCCCTCCGCAATAGAAGGCCCAACCCCTGTCTCAGCACTACTCCATTCAAGCACAATAGTAGTAGCAGGCATCTTCTTACTGATCCGCTTTTACCCACTAACAGAAAATAACAAGTTAGCCCAGTCCATTATACTATGCCTAGGAGCTATCACCACACTATTCACAGCACTATGCGCGCTTACCCAAAATGACATCAAAAAAATCGTCGCCTTCTCCACATCCAGCCAACTAGGCCTCATAATAGTGACAATCGGCATCAACCAACCCTATCTAGCATTTCTCCACATCTGCACCCACGCCTTCTTCAAAGCTATATTATTTATATGTTCCGGTTCCATTATCCATAACCTAAATGATGAACAAGACATCCGAAAAATAGGAGGCCTGTTCAAAGCAATACCATTCACCACAACAGCCCTTATCATCGGCAGTCTCGCACTAACAGGAATACCTTTCCTCACCGGATTCTATTCCAAAGACCTAATCATTGAATCCGCCAACACGTCATATACCAACGCCTGAGCCCTCCTAATAACACTAATTGCCACCTCCTTCACAGCCATTTACAGCACCCGCATTATCTTCTTTGCACTCCTAGGACAACCCCGATTCCCAGCCCTCATTATTATTAACGAAAATAATCCCCTCCTAATTAACTCAATTAAACGCCTACTAATCGGAAGCCTCTTCGCAGGGTTCATCATCTCCAACAACATCCCCCCAACAACAATCCCCCAAATAACAATACCTCACTACCTAAAAACAACAGCCCTAATAGTCACAATCCTGGGCTTTATCCTAGCACTAGAAATTAGCAACATAACCTATAACCTAAAATTTAACCTTCCATCAAATATATTCAAATTTTCCAATTTACTAGGATATTATCCCACAATCATACACCGCCTAGCCCCTCACATGAACCTGACAATAAGCCAAAAATCAGCATCCTCCCTTCTAGACCTAATCTGACTAGAAAATATTTTACCCAAAACCACCTCACTTATCCAAATAAAAATATCTATTACAATTACAAACCAAAAGGGCCTAATTAAACTATATTTCCTCTCATTCTTAATTACAATTCTTGTCAGCACAATTTTACTTAATTTCCACGAGTAATTTCCATAATGACTACACACCAACCAGCAAAGATCACCCAGTCACAATAACCAATCAAGTACCATAACTGTATAAAGCAGCAATCCCCATGGCCTCTTCACTAAAAAACCCAGAATCCCCCGTGTCATAAATAACTCAATCCCCTAAACCATTAAACTTAAACACAACCTCAATTTCCTCATCCTTCAACACATAATAGACCATCAAAAACTCCATTAACAAGCCAGTAACAAATGCCCCTAAGACAGTCTTATTGGACACTCAAATCTCAGGATACTGCTCAGTGGCCATAGCCGTTGTATAGCCAAAAACCACCATTATACCCCCCAAATAAATTAAAAAAACCATTAAACCTAAAAAAGACCCACCAAAATTCAACACAATACCACACCCAACTCCACCACTCACAATTAAACCCAACCCCCCATAAATAGGTGAAGGTTTCGAAGAAAATCCCACAAAACCAATCACAAAAATAATACTCAAAATAAATACAATGTATTCTATCATTATTCTCGCATGGAGTTTAACCACGACTAATGATATGAAAAACCATCGTTGTTATTCAACTACAAGAACACTAATGACCAACATTCGAAAAACCCACCCACTAATAAAAATTGTTAACAACGCATTCATTGACCTCCCAGCCCCATCAAACATCTCATCATGATGAAATTTCGGCTCTCTTCTGGGCATCTGCCTGATCCTACAAATCCTAACAGGATTATTTCTAGCAATACACTACACATCCGATACAACAACAGCATTTTCCTCCGTCACCCACATTTGCCGAGATGTTAACTATGGCTGAATCATCCGATATATACACGCAAACGGAGCATCAATATTTTTCATCTGCCTATTTTTGCACGTAGGACGGGGCCTCTATTACGGGTCATATACCTTCCTAGAAACATGAAACGTTGGAGTAATCCTCTTATTCGCAACAATAGCCACAGCATTCATGGGCTATGTACTACCATGAGGACAAATATCATTCTGAGGAGCAACAGTCATCACAAATCTCCTCTCAGCATCCCATACATTGGTACAAACCTAGTAGAATGAATCTGAGGAGGGTTTTCAGTAGACAAAGCAACCCTCACCCGATTTTTCGCTTTCCACTTCATCCTCCCATTCATCATTGCGGCACTAGCCATAGTCCACCTACTCTTTCTTCACGAAACAGGATCTAACAACCCTACAGGAATCTTATCAGATTCAGATAAAATTCCATTCCACCCTTACTATACTATTAAAGACATCCTAGGAATCCTATTAATAATTCTAGTCCTAATACTCCTAGTACTATTCATACCCGACCTACTAGGAGACCCAGACAACTACATCCCCGCAAACCCACTCAACATGTTCTTCATCTGTCTATTCATGCATGTAGGACGAGGCTTATACTACGGATCATACTTATTTCTAGAAACATGAAACATTGGAATTATTCTTCTATTCGCAACAATAGCCACAGCATTCATAGGCTATGTCCTGCCATGAGGACAAATATCATTCTGAGGAGCAACAGTCATTACAAATCTCCTCTCAGCAATCCCATACATTGGTACAAACCTAGTAGAATGAATCTGAGGAGGGTTTTCAGTAGACAAAGCAACCCTCACCCGATTTTTCGCTTTCCACTTCATCCTCCCATTCATCATTGCGGCACTAGCCATAGTCCACCTACTCTTTCTTCACGAAACAGGATCTAACAACCCTACAGGAATCTTATCAGATTCAGATAAAATTCCATTCCACCCTTACTATACTATTAAAGACATCCTAGGAATCCTATTAATAATTCTAGTCCTAATACTCCTAGTACTATTCATACCCGACCTACTAGGAGACCCAGACAACTACATCCCCGCAAACCCACTCAACACCCCTCCCCACATCAAGCCCGAATGATACTTCCTGTTCGCATACGCAATCCACAGATCAATCCCCAACAAACTAGGAGGAGTCCTAGCCCTAATCCTCTCAATCCTAATCCTAGCCCTCATACCAATACTCCACACATCTAAACAACAAGCATGATATTCCGGCCAGTTAGCCAATGCTTATTCTGAATTCTAGTAGCCGACCTACTCACACTTACATGAATTGGAGGGCAAACAGTTGAACACCCATACATTATTATGGACAACTAGCATCTATTATATACTTTATCCTTATTTTAGTAATAATACCAGTAGCCAGCACTATCGAAAACAACCTCCTAAAATGAAAATAAGTCTTTGTAGTATATAAAATATACTGGCCTTGTAAACCAGAGCAGGAGAACAATCAACCTCCCTAAGACTCAAGGAAGAAGCTATAGCCCCACTATCAACACCCAAAGCTGAAGTTCTACTTAAACTATTCCCTGACTATCACTATCAATATACTCCCATAAATATTAAGAGCCTCCCCAGTATTAAATTCGCTAAAATTTTAAAAATCTAATACAAGCTTCGTACTCCACAGCCTCACACGGCAACCAGTAGTACGCACTTATACTCTAGAGTACATATCGTGAATCCATTGCTTAAGCATAAACATGTACATGACACTAATATAACCAAACATTATATGTGCGCAGCATATTATATATGTACACCCTGTGTACGGGTATGGACATAACATTAATGTAGCAAGGACATACTATGTATATAGTACATTAATTGACTTTCCCCAAGCATATAAGCAAGTACTTGTTATTCACTAGCAGTACATAGTACATTCTATTGTTCATCGTACATGGCACATGTCAGTCAAATCCATTCTTGTCAACATGCGTATCCCGTCCACTAGATCACGAGCTTAATGGCCATGCCGCGTGAAACCAGCAACCCGCTTGGCAGGGATTTCTCTTCTCGCTCTGGGCCCATTAATTGTGGGGGTAGCTACTTAATGAACTTTATCAGACATCTGGTTCTTTCTTCAGGGCCATCTCACCTAAAATCGCCCACTCTTTCCTCTTAAATAAGACATCTCGATGGACTAATGGCTAATCAGCCCATGCTCACACATAACTGTGCTGTCATACATTTGGTATTTTTTAATTTTTGGGGATGCTTGGACTCAGCTATGGCCGTCTGAGGCCCTGACCCGGAGCATGAATTGTAGCTGGACTTAACTGCATCTTGAGCATCACCATAATGGTAGGCACGAGCATCACAGCAATGGTCGCAGGACATAATTAACACTAACACCACATATAAACCATCATTTCCCCCCCACACTTCATTTTTATTCCCTCCCTCTTAAATACTTACCACTGTTTTTAACACACTTGCCCCTAGATACTTATTTGAACTTATCACATCTCCGATACTCAAATCGGCACTCCAACCAAGGTAAATATATAAGCCCCTGGGTCTCCCTCATAATCCCTAGTTAATGTAGCTTAAAATTAAAGCAAGGCACTGAAAATGCCTAGATGAGTATATTAACTCCATAAACACATAGGTTTGGTCCTAGCCTTCCTGTTAACTTTCAATAAACTTATACATGTAAGCATCTACATGCTGGTGAGAATGCCCTCTGAGTCAACAAGACTAAGAGGAGCGGGTATCAAGCACACACTTGTAGCTCACGACACCTTACTTAACCACACCCCCACAGGAGACAGCAGTGACAAAAATTAAGCCATAAACGAAAGTTTGACTAAGTTATATTGACTAGGGTTGGTAAATCTCGTGCCAGCCACCACGGTCATACGATTAATCCAAGCTAACGGGAGTACGGCGTAAAACGTGTTTAAGCACTACACCAAATAGAGTTAAATTTTAATTAAACTGTAAAAAGCCATAATTATAATGAAAATAAACGACGAAAGTAACTCTACTACATGAATGGAATTGCTGTATTGTAAAGTAGGCTTATGATTAGCTGCAATAGGTACTAACCTTTTTGTTTTTTTAAGTTGTACTATTTTATAGTTCCATCAGTGGATTCAGAAGAGAGTTCTAGTTGATCCAAATTCTTGCCAAGTGTTGGTAGTCTTGGCCTTCTTTTCTGTTCTGATCTGTGTGCAATGGAACTTCATTGTGGTTTTCATGAGCAGTACTCTGAGCAGTAAGAATGTTTACTACCTTGTCACCTGCTTGTTTTCCATTTTTTCCTCTTTTGTCAACTATCTCTTCGATTCTTAACCTATTTTTTAAAGCAGAGTTTCCCTTTTTCTCACTTATAGAAGCACTTTTTCTAGATATGAGAACTTTGCCAATATGTGTATTCTGAAAAATCTCTTACTCCATAAGTTGCCTTTTCTTTATTTTCTTAACAGGGTTTTATGATAAACAGAAGTTCTGACTTTCAATGAAGTGAAATTCAGCAACTAAAAAATTCTATAATTAGTGATCTGGTGTGCTGACAAGGAATTCTTTCCTTATTCTGAGTTCAATAAGATATTCTTCTGTTTTCCTCTTTAAGTTTTCTTCTTTTAGCTCGCATATTTAGATATATGATCAAATTCCAATTATGGTATTGAGTTTATTTTCACCCATATAGATATCCAATTAACCAAGTACATTCTATTTATTTTATTAGTTGTAGTGGAGTCTATGATAAAAATCATCTGTAGGGATCAGTTTGTGTATTTCATTCCATAATTTATTTGCTGCCTTTGCACTATTACCAAGCTGTCTGAATTGCTTTTATTCATAGTAAATCTTGAAATTTGGCAGTGTAAATCCTCCAGGTTTATTCTTTTCTGCAATATAACTTTGGATATTCTTTAAGCTTTTCATATCCTTATTTTGAGAAACAATTTAAAAAGAAATCTGGGTATTAATTCAAGTTGTATTAAATCTATGAAATATTTGGGGAGATTTCACACATTTATAATTGAGCTTTTTATTCCAAGAGCATAATATGTTTCTTTATTTATTTAAAATGTTAGTAATATTTTATAGTTTTTAGTTCAATGGCACAACTTCCCTTAAAATTCTTCCTAGGTAATTTATATTTTAATGCTATTATAAAGGACACTTAAAAACTTTAATTTTCCATTTCTTTAATGCTAGTATTTAGAAATACAATTGAAAGTTGTCTACTGGCCTTGTATCCAAAGAAACTGCCAAACTCTCTTCTCATTTCTAATACTTTTTATATAGGAGCTTATGGATTATCTTTGTACTCAATGATATCATCTGAGAATAAAGACAAATTTCATTTTTCTTTTCCAGTCTTAATCGATACCTTTTATTTCTTTGTCTGGTTATTGCATTAGGTAGTACTTTCAATACAATGTAGACTAGCATGGTGATAGTAAATACACACCTCTTGTTCTGGAATTCAGGGGAAAGTTTATAATACTTCATCATTAAGTATGATTCTTACTGTATTTTTGAATATAATGCTTTTTTAATTAAGAAAGTTCCCTTATATTTCTAGTTTGCTATGATTTTTAAAGACTCTTGGCTGAGTATTGAATTTTGTCAGTATATATTATGCATCTCTCTAGAATTATCATATGATTTTTTGCAGTGAATTGTATTGCTTTTCAAACATTAAAATTTACATTGCATTTCTGAAATAAATCATCAGATTTGATTTGCTAATATTTATTAGGGTTTTTACTTTTCTCATGCATATTTCAATTACTTAATTTTGTTGTTCATATTGTTCATATTCTTACTGATTTACTGTCTGTTCATACTGTTGATTATTGTGAAGGTTGTGTTCTTATCTTACAGCACGGTAGTAGACATATCTGTTTTCCTTTTGAGCATTATCAATTTTTTCTCTTTATAAATATTTTATGTTATCTAAAGAATATACATTTGAATTTTTATATTTTTCTGCTGAATTGACTATTTCAGTATTTTTGAAATTTCCTTTTTTCCAGTTTTACTGAGAATAATTGACAAAGTTGTCAACATGATGCTTTATTTAAATAAATGATGAAAGGATTATTGCAATAAGTTTAGTTAACGTCTGTCATCTCATATACATACCATAAAAGTAATAGAAAAAAAATTCTTGTCATGATGAGAACTCTTAAGGATCTACTCTCTTAACATTTTTCCTATATATCATACAGCTATGTTAACTATAATCATGTTATACTCTATGGCCCTAGTACTTATTTACCTTATTACTGAGAATTTGTAAGTTTTTACCACTTTTAGGGCTTCCCTGGTGGTGCAGAGGTTAAAGCGTCTGCCTGCAATGTGGGAGACCTGGGTTCGATCCCTGGGTCAGGAAGATCCCCTGAAGGAGGAAATGGAAACCCACACCAGTGTTCTTGCCTGGAGGATCCCATGGACAGAGGACCTTGGTGGGCTACAGTCCACGGCTCGCAAAGAGTTGGACACGACAGCGACTTCACCTCCACCTTCACCTCCATCCAATTCCCTACAGCCCTCTTCCCACCTCTGGTGATAACAAATCTGATCTTTTTCTATGAGTTTGGTGTTTTTGATGTTTATTGTGTTTTGTCTTGCTTTCAGATTCCACGTATAAATTTCTAAGATGTGTATAAGAGACAGGGAAGATCCCCTGGAGAAGGAAATGGAAACCCACACCAGTGTTCTTGCCTGGAGGATCCCATGGACAGAGGACCTTGGTGGGCTACAGTCCACGGCTCGCAAAGAGTTGGACACGACAGCGACTTCACCTCCACCTTCACCTCCATCCAATTCCCTACAGCCCTCTTCCCACCTCTGGTGATAACAAATCTGATCTTTTTCTATGAGTTTGGTGTTTTTGATGTTTATTGTGTTTTGTCTTGCTTTCAGATTCCACGTATAAGTGAGATCACATAGTATTTGTCTTTCTCTGTCTTACTTCACTTAGCATAATATTGCTTTCAAAATCCATTCTTTTGAGACAAATGGTAGGATTTCTTCATTCTTTATGGGTGAGTGATACGTATACACATACATATGCACATGTGTGTGTGTGTGTGTGTGTGTGTGTGTCACAGCTTATTTATCCATTTAGCTATCAATGGATGCTTAAACCTAAGTGTCCATATCTTGGTTACTGTTACTAATGCTGCAATGAACATAGGGGTACAGATATCTTTTTGAGTCATTGTTTTTGTTTCCTTTAGATATATTCCTCAAAGTGGAATTGTTGGATCATATGGCAGTTCAATTATTAATTTTTTGAGAAACCTCCATACTGTTTCCCATTATGGCTGTACCAATTTCCATTCCCATCAACAGTGTACAAGGGTTCCCTTTTCTCCACACCCAGGCTAGCAATTGTTATCTCTTGTCTTTTTGATAATAGTCATTCTAACAGGCATGAGGTGATATGTCATTGTAGTTTAGATTTGCATTTCCCTGATGATTAATGATTTAGAACGCTTTTTCATGTACCTGTTGGCCTTTGGAATATCTTTGGGAAAATGTCTATTCACGTGCTTTGTTTATTTTTAAGTGGATTATTTATTGCTTTTATGCTTTGTTTGCTATTGAGTTGTATGTTGTTGTTGTTGTTGTTGTTGTTCAGTTGCTAAGACATGTCCAGCTCTTTGCAACTCAATGGACTGCAGCACGCTAGGATTCCCTATCTATCACTATTTCCCACAGTTTGCTCAAACTCATGTCCATTGTGTCGATGATGCCAGCCAGCCAGCTCATCTTCTGTCACCCTCTTCTCCTCCTGCCTTCAATCTCCCAGCATTAGGGTCTTTCCCAGTGAACTGGCTCTTCACATCAGGTGGCCAAAACTTCAGCTTCAGCATTAGTCCTTCCAATGAATATTCAGAACTGATTTCCTTTAAGATTGAGTGGTCTGATCTCCTTGCTGTCCAAGGGACTCTCAAGAGTCTTCTCCAGCACCACAGCTCAGAAGCATCAGTTCTTCAACACTCAGCCAACTGAGTTATGGTCCAACCTCACATCCATACATGACTACTGGAAATACCATAGCTTTGACTATTATAGGGACATTTGTCAGCAATGTCTCTGCTTTTTAATATGCTCTCTAGGTTGATCATAGCTTTCCTTCCAAGAAACAAATGTCTTTTAATTTAACAGCTGCAATCACCATCTGCAGTGATCTTGGAGCCCAAGAAAATAAAATCTGTCACTATTTCCACTTTTTCCCTTTCTGTTTGCCCTGAAGTGATAGGACCAGATGGCATGATCTTATTTTTTTGAATGCTGAGTTTTAAGCCAGCTTTTTCACTCTCATCTTTCACTTTCATCAAGAGCTCTTTAGTTCCTCTTCACTTTCACCCATTAGAGTAGTATCATGTGCATATCTGAGGTTGTTGATATTTCTCCCAGCAATATTGATTCCAACTTGTGATTCATCCAGCCTGACATTTCACAGGATGTACTCTGCTTATAAATTAAATATGCAGGGTGGCAATATACAACCTGGATGTACTCCTTTCCCAATTTGGAACCAGTCCATTGTTGCTTCTTGACTTGCATACAGATTTCTCAGGAACCAGGTAAGGTGGTCTAGTACTCCCATCTCTTTAAAAGTTTCCCACAGTTTGTTGTAATCCACATAGTCAAAGGCTTTAGCATAGTCAATAAAACAGAAATAGATGTTTTTCTGGAATTCCATTGCTTTCTCTATGATCCAATGGATGTTGGCAATTTGATCTCTGGTTCCTCCGCCTTTTCTAAATCCAGCTTGCACATCTGGATTTAGATGTAGAAGCTGGATTTAGATTCAGATGTAATCCAGATGCACATCTGGATTTAGATGTACATGTACTACTGAAGACTAGCTTGAAGGATTTTGAGCATTAGTTTGCTAGCATGTGAAATGAGTGCAGTTGTGTGGTAACTTGAGCATTCTTTGGCATTGCCTTTCTTTGGGATTGGAATGAAAACTGACCTTTTCCAGTCCTGTGGGCACAGCTGAGTTTTCCAAATTTGCTGACATATTGGGTGCAGCACTTCACAGCATCATCTTTTAAGCTTTGAAATAGCTCAGGTGGAATTCTGTCACCTCCACTAGCTTTGTTCATGGTAATGCTTCCTAAGGTCCACTTGACTTCACATTCCAGGATATCTGGCTCTAGGTGAGTGACCACACCATCGTGGTTATTCAGGTCCTTAAGACCTTTCTTGTATAGTTCTTCTATGTATTCTTGCCACCTCTGCTTAATCTCTTCTGCTTCTGTTAGGTCCTTGCCATTTCTGTCCTTTATTGTGCCCATCCTTACATGAAATATTCCTTTGATATCTCCAATTTTCTTGAAGCAATTTCTACGCTTTCCCATTTCTATTGTTTTCCTTTATTTCTTTCATTGTTCACTTAAGAAAGCTTTCTTATCTCTCCTTGCTGTTCTCTGGAACTCTGTCTTCAGCTGAGTATATCTTTCCCTTTCTCCTTTGCCTTTTGCTTTTCTTGTTTTCTCAGCTATTTATAAGGCCTCCTTTGATAAACTGCTTTGCCTTCTTGCATTTCTCTTTCTTTGAGATGGTTTTGGTCACTGCCTCCTGCACAGTGTTACAAACCTCTTTTATAGTTTTTCAGGCACTCTGTCTACCAGATATAATCCCTTGAATTTATTCATCACCTCCACTGTATAAGGGATTTTATTTAGGTCATACCTGAATGGCCTAGTGGTTTTTCCTACTTTGTTCAATTTAAGCCAGAATTTTTCTATAAAGTGCTGATGGTCCGAGCCACAGTCAACTCCAGGTCTTCTTTTTGCTGGCTGTGTAGATTTTCTCCATCTTCAGCTGCAAAAAATATAATCAATCTGATTTCAGTTGACCATCTGGTAATGTCCATGTGTAGAGTCATCTCTTGTGTTTTTGAAAGAGGATACTTGCTATGACTAGTGTGTCCTCTTGATAAAATTCTGTTAGTCTCTTCCCTGCTTCATTTTCTACTTCAAGGTCAAAGTACTCTGGTGACTCAGCAGTATAAAATCCACCTGCAATTCAGGAAATGAGTGAAATGCAGGTTTAACTCTGGGTCTGGAAGATCCCCTGGAGGAGGAAATAGCAACCCAGTATTCTCCTGGGAAAATACCATGGACAGAAGAGCCTGGTGTGTTGCAGTCTGTGGGGTTGCAAAGAGTGGGACATAACTGAACGTGCACATACATCAGAATCAAAGCCTGCTGTCTCAGTAGATATCCAAAGCATATAGTGAGTTGTATGTATTCTTCATATGTCTTGGACATTAACGCTTTATCATATAGATGGTTTGCAAATATGTTTCCCATTCTGTAGGTTATCTTTTCCCTTTATTGATGATTCCTTTGGCTGTGCAGAACCTTTTTAATTCAATATAGTCCTACTTGTCTATATGTTATTTAGCTGCTTTTGCTTTAGGTGTGATTTCCAAAAAATGTGTTACCAATATCCATTTCAAGGAACATTTTCCCTTTATTTTCTACTAGTTGTTTCATGGGTTTCAAGTCTTACATTTAAATCTTTAATCCATTTTGAGTTAATTTTTGTCAGTGGTGTAAGATTCCTATCTTATACCAACTTGAAACTACCTTCTTTTACATGTGACTATCTGATTTTCCCAGCACCATTTTGAAATATCCTTTTTTATCTCTAGGAATACTTCTTGTCTTCTTTGTCTAATATTATTATGGACACACCAGGTATTTTTTCAGTTATCGTTTGTGTGGCATATTATCTTTAGTCTTCTCTTTTTCTGTTTTAAAAATAAAGCATAGACTATAAAATATAGAATTGCTTTATATTTAGACACATTTAAGTTTTTTTTTTTTTGGAGAATTTAACCCATTATATATAAAGCATATATTTTTATTGAACCCATTATATATAAAGCATTTATTTTTATTTGCATTCATCATCTTGCTATGGACTTCCCTGGTGGCTCAGACTCTAAAGAATCTGCCTGCAATTCAGGAAACCCAGATTCAATCCCTGGGTGAGGAAGATCCCTGGAGAAGGAAATAGCTACTGACTACAGTATTCTTGTCTGGAGAATCCAATGGACAGAGGAGCCGGAGGGCTACAATCCATGGTGTCATAAAGGGTTGAACATGATTGAGACCCTAAGCACACATGCACACATCTTACTATTTCTTTTGCATTGTATCTTCCTGTTCTATTTTTTTCTCCTTTCTTAACTTCTTTTGAATGACTCAATTTTATAAGTTTATATCTCCCACTATTCCCCCAATAATACTAGGATCTTCAAATCTATTAATCCACTATATTCCCTACCACACTTTCCATTATTGCTGTCATGTATTTTAATTCTATACAAATTTTAAATGCAAGACATTTGTATTATCATTCTATTAACTTTAAATTTATGTGCATATTTACCCTTTCATGTGTTTTTCATTCTCTTCCATATTTCTTTTGTTCCCATGTAGAATAATTTTATTCCTACTTCAATTATATCATTGTGTATTTTGTTCAATAATAATGTACTGGTGACAGCATCTCTTACTTGCTGTTCATCTGACAATATCTTTATTTCACTTGCATTTTTGAAAAGTGTTTTCACTGTGTATGGAATTCAGGTTGGCCAGTATTTTATTTCAAGTTCAATGTGTCATCCTTTTAGTTTTCATTTCCATTGAGTAGCCAGTTGCCAAGTCATATTACTTTCACTTTGTTTGTGATGTACTCTTTGCCTCTCAACCTGCTTTTAAGATTTTATATTTTGTCTTTGGTTTTTCTCAGTGTAATCTTGATATGTTTAGGTGTGATTTTTATTAATGAATCTTTATTGTGTGTTTTTTTTTTAATTCTTGAATCTGTGTGTTTCATCAGTTTTGAAAAATTCCTGGCATCATCTCTTAAGATATTGTTTCTGTATCATTTTCTTTTTCTTGCTTATGGATCACAAATTACTGGTATGTTGGAACTTTTTAATATGTCCAATATGTCTCTTATCTCCTTTTCTATATTTTACACCATTTTTATTCTCACTTTACACTGTTTAATTTATTGTTAAAGCCACTTATTTGAGATTTTAAGGCTGTTACTTTATTTTTATATTCTGTATTTTCTATTTGGACATTTTCTATATATTCTATTTTTAATGGCAAAATTCTTAAACTATTATTTTACTGAACATATTACAGTCTCCTTCAGGGGAATGGTTCTAAGGTCTACCAAGGATATCAAAACACACAGTTGCACAAGTCCCGTAGTCAACATTCCACATCCTATGCCTCTCATCTGTGGATTCAACTAACTGCAAATCATGTTGACTGTATTTATTGAAAAAAAAAAAAATAAATAAAAGGCTTGGTTCAAGCCCCTGTTGTTCAAGTGTCAATAGTAATCATATTCAACAATTTCCTAGTCTACTAATTGCAAAGTTTTTATCACGTATATGTTCATTTCTAATATTTAATCTCCCCCAACCCCCGTTTTGGGGCATCTCGCCTAAGGATGTTTATTAATTATCATCAAATTTTAGAACTTTTGTTTAAAGTTGTAGAGGCTCCAGATGACACTGTCTTCAATCAGGAATGGTTTAAACTTTCCTCTTTTGGTCAGCATAATGAGAGATGATTACCTTTATCCACTGAGAGACCAAGATGGCACAAGTCTAGGTTGTGGTTTTGGTAAGGTTAAGATTGTACTTCTGAGTCATTTCTGTTCCTAGGGCATAACCCTCCAGAGATTTCACCTAACAGCTTGTTGTTTAATCAGGGCCTCATGTCTTGGCAGGTCCTAACATCTTACCTTTAGCTATTTATCACAGCAAGACCGCTGAAAACTCCATTGTTATTAGAAGATTTTAGCTTCACACCTTTACCTCCTGATATGTACAGCTGTGCAATTCAGCAAATATTTTAAGGAGAAAACTGGTCATATGTTTGGCTCTTCATGTCTCTAATTTTGTGACTCCAGCCTTGTGAAAGCATCAAAAACTATTCTATATTCTCTCCTTCCCCTCCTGTCTCTGCTTATAGCCATTTGTCCAGGATAAACTCAGATTATTAGCCTCTGGCCTATATTCAGAATTTATTGGAGAAAGCAACTACATAAAATCTGCTCACCTCTGCAAGATTCTACTGTCTAAATGTTTGCCCTTCTTCACCTTGTAGCTTCTACAGAGCTCTAACTTATTTAAGCTGATGATTTATGTTGTTTCTTCTTTTTAATCCTGCTTTGCTAGGCATCCTTGGTAGTACTACTGGTCTATTAAAATATACTTCATCTCACCTGAGAAGTAGGAGTCTGCATCTTACTTTTTTGAGGTATTAGTAACATCTAACATTCTATAATCTTCAGAACAATCTTATGACTTAGGTACTACTATTATTCCTCTTTTTCATATGGAAAAATGATACAAAGAGAGGTTAAGTAAGTTCCCAAAGTCACAGCTGGTAATATAGCCAAAATTTGAACTCAGGTAGCAAAGTCCAAGGGGCTTCCCAGGTGGTGCTAGTGGTAAAGAACCCACCAGCTGGTGCAGGAGACATGAGACGTGGGTTTGATCCCTGGGTTGGGAAGATCCACTGGAGGAGGATATGGGAACCCACTCCAGTATTCTTGCCTGGAAAATCCCAGGGACAGAGGGAGCCTGGCAAGCTACAGTCCATAGGGTCGCAAAGAGTCAGACATGACTAAAACAACTTAACATACGCACACAGCAAAGTCTGAAGTCCATAGTCTTAACCTCAGTGTTATTAAGAATATACATTTGAGATCTCATCAGCAAATGACATTGTATGCAAATGTATGAATTTACTGTAATTCACGTGCCAGTTCTTTTGTGAATAGATATTTATATTGCCTTTGGTTTGTATTTGGTTTTTAACTGGCTTCATCTTTCTCATTGTTGTTCAGTCACTCAGTCACATCCAACTCTTTGCAGCTCCATGGACTGCAGCACGCCAGGCTTCTCTGCCCTTCACTATTTCCCAGAGTTTGTTCAAACTCACATCCATTGAATTGGTGATGCCATCCAACCATCTCATCTTCTGTCGTCCCCTTCTTGTTCTGCCTTCAACCTTTCCCAACATCAGGATCTTTTCCAAAGAATCATCTTTATCTTTCTTAAGATTTCCATTACAATGAGACTCAATGTACTTAGAAACTTGAGTACTAAAGAGAAGAACTATTGATCTTGTCTTGAACATTTTAGTTATGATCATTTCCTATTCATAATTTTCCCACAATTTGCAAAAAAGGTATGATTTAGCAATAGTAAAACCACTGTTTTGTTGTAACAAAGATACATATACTTTTATTTCCATATAATGTGTATTGGTAAATTTCTGGCAGTTGATCTTTTTGGTCAGTCAATATACACATTTAAAATTTTGGTATGTATTGCTAAATTTTACTCTAAAACTATCGTACCACGTTATACTTTCTCTTAATTGTATGAGAATTCATATTTCCCACAATCTCACCAATATTCACTATAATTAAAAGTTTTTAATTTGCATAGAATTTAACTTTAAACAGGAATAAAAATTTAGTGATTGTTTGCTTTCCTATCATTCCACCATTAAGATATTTGTTGAACCTTAGTAATTTGACTTTTCTAGTCTTATTTTGAATTAGCTTGAGAAAAATCATTAGATCATATTTCATGTTTACATATGGCTTTCAAACATTCTTCTAAAATTTGTTTTTATTTCTAAGTCCCTGATGCTGGGAAAGATTGAGGGAAGAAGGAGAACAGGGTTTCAGAAGGTGAGATGGCTGGTGGCATCACTGAGGTAATGGACATGAACTTGGGAAAACTTCAGGAGATGGTGAGGGATAGAGAGGCCTGGTGTGCTGCACTCCATGGGGTGGCAAAGAGTTGGACACAACTGAGCAACTGGACAGTTAACAATAGTAAATTCTTTATTATGTTATTGGATTTCCTGATACATCATTTTACCATGATGTGTTTTAGTACTAGAAAGATATAATCAATCAATATTTAATATTTCTTTCTGAGAATTTCTCAAACATTTATTAAGTTTTATCATATTCCATTTTGGGTATAAATACATATTCCATAAGAAATTGTTTTCTGTGGACAAATTTACTTGAGAAATACTGGGTTAAGCAATATCAAACTACTCTTTTCTTTTCAGAGCTTTTCAAGTGGTCATGTGCATTGTAATCTCCAAGAGGTAGGTATGATTTGTAGCATTTCTGAAACATATTTCACCAGAAAGAACTCTGTTTTTCTTTTTCAGAGAAGCTCATTGAATTAGTATTCTAGCAATTTTCCTGTATGTGGAAGGATTATGTACCCATTGCAAATGCTAAGAGTGGCCAAAGAAGCCTAAATGGAGATAATGGTCATCTATATTTACAGGAAATGTCTTCAGATAAGAAGTTTTAGATAGGCTAATGATTATTGACCATGTATTTATAAGAGCTGGTATCAGCCAATCATGTGACTAAAAATCATTTGGAACTATTGTACATACCACATTTCAAAAAGCCTTTCTATAATTCTTTATGTGAATAACAAATCATCTCTGTTGAATGGTATCTCTATGTGATGTTTCTCAAATCTTCATGCAGTGTATAATTGATGTTTCAACTGATCTCAGAACCCAGAAAAAGGAAATCACCACTGATTTGCTATTTGTTATCATTTAGCTAAGAATATTTTCAGTGTAATTGATAAGAAGACAGTGATTTTACTCTTGGCGATCACATCTTGTTTGCAAACAGTGGAAAATTTGTGATAATAGGAAATGGTTATAACTTATAATGTAAATTTTCAAGAGATCACCAGTAGTTCTTTTCTTTATTACTCTAAGTTTCTAAGCACATTAAGAATGAGTCTCATTGTAATGGAAATATTAAGATTAAGCCAGTTTAAAACCAAATGGTTATCTTCTAAACATATTTGATAATATTTTTACAAAAATATTAACAAACATGCATTCACTTATCTTCAATAATAATTGATATTATAACATTTTAATTTCAGTGAAAGAATTTGGATGATCTTTTAATGGTGTGAAATTTAAAAATTTGGAATAGCTTACTATTTTTTTTTTTTTTTGCTTACTCCTGAATAAACTGCCTTCATTCTCCTGCTGATCCATTGATGCTAAATATATTTGGCTTTGCCAAAATATAAATGTTTATGTCCTTCCCTACCCCAAATCATTTGCTGAAATCTTATCTGCAAGGTGATGTTATTAAGACATGATTAGGTCCTGAGGGTGTAGCTCTAATGGGTGGGATTAGTGCCCTTTTATAAAAAGAGGCTCCAGAGAGATTCCCAGCCCCTTCATGCGAGGACACGGCCAAAACATTCCACTATCTCTGAACTAACACATTAGTCCCATCAGACACTGAATCTGCTAGTTCTTTGATCTTGAACTTCTAATCTCTAGAACTGTGAGAAATACAAGTTTATTGTTTGTAGGCCATCCAGTTTATCTTTGTCAGAACAACTCAAGTAGAGTAAGATGGAAAACTGGTACCAAGAGTGATGTACTGCCATGACAAATACCTAAAAAATGTAAAAGTAGCTTTGGAAATGGGTATCGGTTAGAAGCTGAAAAAGTTTCAAAGTTTATGCTAAAAAAAAAAAAAAAAGCCTACATTCCATGAGGAGACTGTTGAGGACGATTCTAGTGAGGGCGCAAGGAAGAGAGCTGTACAGAAAGCCTCAATCTTCTTAGAGGATACCTAAGAGGTCACAAAGAGAATGTTGGTAGAAATATGGAAAGTGGAGGCCATTCTGATGGGTCTCAGAAGAAAATGAAGAACATATTGGAAATTGGTTTACCACAACCTGGGTAGCAGCATCCAGGTACTGTCCCTCCGAGCCAGCAGAGTGCACAAGCCATGGGGGCATGGCTACCTCCATGTTTCAAAAAATGCCCAGAGATCTTCAGGGCCAAGACAGAGAGTGGCAAAGGAGGTGGAGCCACCTGAGAAAGCCCCAAGCAGGGCTATGCCCAGCTGAGCAGTGGGGACAGGGCTACTTTCCTGGTTGAGCTGCATCCTGCAAACTCATCATGGAGAAACCAGGCTCCCATGTGTCCAGAAAGTGAGACATCTAACCTTGGCATATACTGTTATTTGCCCCATAAGTTTTAGACTTATATTAGACCTGTTTAAGTCTGAATTTGGCAATCAGGAGTTCATGATCTGAGCCACAGTCAGCTCCCGGTCTTGTCTTTGTTGACTGTATAGAGCTTCTCCATCTTTGGCTGCAAAGAATATAATCAATCTGATTTCGGTNTGGGCTCCAAAATCACTGCAGATGGTGACTGCAGCCATGAAATTAAAAGACGCTTACTCCTTGGAAGAAAAGTTATGACCAACCTAGATAGTATATTCAAAAGCAGAGACATTACTTTGCCGACTAAGGTCCGTCTAGTCAAGGCTATGGTTTTTCCTGGGGTCATGTATGGATGTGAGAGTTGGGCTGTGAAGAAGGCTAAGCGCAGAAGAATTGATGCTTTTGAACTGTGGTGTTGGAGAAGACTCTTGAGAGTCCCTTGGACTGCAAGGAGATCCAACCAGTCCATTCTGAAGGAGATCAACCCTGGGAGTTCTTTGGAAGGAAGATGCTAAAACTGAAGCTTCAGTACTTTGGCCACCTTATGCAAAGAGTTGACTCATTGGAAAAGACCCTGATGCTGGGAGGGATTGGGGGCAGGAGGAGAAGGGGACGACCGAGGATGAGATGGCTGGATGGCATCACGGACTCGATGGACGTGAGTCTGAGTGAACCTCGGGAGTTGGTGATGGACAGGGAGGCCTGGCGTACTGTGATTCATGGGGTCGCAAAGAGTCTGACACGACTGAGCGACTGAACTGAACTGAACTGAACTGGACTTGTTAATCCTTTTTTCTTTCCTATTCTTCCATTTTGAAATTGGAATGTCTACCCTATGCCTGTACCACTATTGTATTTTGTAAGCCCATCAGTTCAGTTCAGTTCAGTTCAGATCCCTGGGTTGGGAAGAACCTTGGAGAAGGGAAAGGCTACCCACTCCAGTATTCTGGCCTGGAGAATTCCATGGATTGTATAGGCCATGGGGTCTCAAAGAGTTGGACACGATTGAGTGACTTCCAGTTTCTTTCACTTTCACTTTAGAGGTCATGAAAGTGGACCCCTCATGAATTATAAGAGATTAATGTCCTACAAAAGTGGCCTAATAAAGCTCCCTTGTCCCTTCTGCTATGTGAGCTTATAGTGAAAATACAGGTATAGGTGTCTATGAGAAAACTGACTCTCATCAGGCATTGAATCTGCTAGTGCCATGATCTTGAAATTCTCAGCCTCCAGAACTGTGAGAAATAAGAGTTATCGTTTAGAATCCATACAGTTTGTACTAATTTTGTTAAAGGGGCCAAAATGGACTAAGACAATTACTTTAGAAATATTTGTGAGATCTCTAATTGTACACATAGCTCAGAATTGCATGTCTATGGCAAGAACATTAGACACTAGTTCAGTTCAGTTCAGTCACTCAGTCGTGTCCGACTCTTTGCGACCCCATGAATCGTAGCACGCCAGGCCTCCCTGTCTATCACCAACTCCCGGAGTTCACTCAGACTCACGCCCATCGAGTCTGTGATGCCATCCAGCCATCTCATCCTTGGTCATCCCCTTCTCCTCTTGCCCCCAATCCCTCCCAGCATCAGGGTCTTTTCCAATGAGTCAACTCTTCGCATGAGGTGGCCAAAGTACTGGAGCTTCAGCTTTAGCATCATTCCTTCCAAAGAAATCCCAGGGCTGATCCAAAGAAATCCCAGGGCTGATCTCCTTCAGAATGGGCTGGTTGGATCTCCTTGCAGTCCAAGGGACTCTCAAGAGTCTTCTCCAACACCACAGTTCAAAAGCATCAATTCTTTGGCACTCAGCCTTCTTCACAGTCCAACTCTCACATCCATACATGACCACAGGAAAAACCATAGCCTTGACTAGACGGACCTTAGTCGGCAAAGTAATGTCTCTGCTTTTGAATATACTATCTAGGTTGGAGTGAGAAAGAGCTATTACTAGCTATGACTCATTTGTTAGGATTTTGTTTACAATTCCATCCAAATGGTTTCTCACTTCCTAGCTTAAGTATTTATACCTTGTAAATACATTCATTCTAAGAATAAAAACATTAGTAAGGGAAAGTCCAAGCAAGGAAAGTAAGTCTACATACTTAATACAAACTAGTGAAATGAATATATATATACATTACCAACCAGCCAGGATAGTACTGGCTATAATAAGATAAGAGAACTTCAGTTTAAACAAGTCTTTATTATGGTTTACAATACACTTAAACACACCACTAATTAATTTTCCCATAGTTGAATAGTTCACTGTATGTTACATTCACTCACATTTAGGGCTAAATTCTGCCTAGTTCAGAATAACAATATGCCTGAAGATTTTTGAACGCTTGCTTGCTCAGTGTTATGTACTCATACAGAAGAAAATACAAAGATAGGAAAGAGAGAAAGTAAATACTTCTGCCCTAATATCAGACATTATAACCTTGTTTCTTAAAGACACTTGTGAATTTTTACTCTTTTTTTCCTAATCTGTCAGAATGTTTTAAACTATTTTCATGAGGCAGTAAAAAAATATGCAGAAACCGCAATTAAATAGAGAACTCCCAGAAGGGGGAGCTCTCGTGCCCTGAGAAGACCGCAGAGCCCAAGAGGAAGAAGAGACTTCTCTTCTTTCCTGGCCCATACTCAGTGAAGAGCCACGGACTCTGTTTACTCTTATCCTCCCAAACTTCCCTTTCTTTTCTACAGAAGGCTTCTCCTCTCTTTTCCATGTGGGAAAGTTGCACATGGTTTGCCATTGTTTCAGACTCCGAATTGCAATTCTATGCTGATCCCAAATATGCCCATCATTGCCGGAGAAGTAACATGGCAATCTATTTGTTTCTGGTCAATTAAGTACACCTCAACTCTGATTCTAATCCCTTGTCAGCTTGAATATCTATTTGTCATCAGACCTCATAGTTCATTTAGTAGTATTTTTAGTCAGATATCTACTTGGCCTATGTACATATATGTCTGTAAGTAACAGAAGTGGACTTGAAAGCTTCCCTTCAAGTGTGTGTGTCTGTGTGTGTATGATAAGCTGCACACAAATTTCAGAGTAACTCATGATTTCATGGATAAATAAAACCTTTGGAATATGGTTCCTCATGGAGTTACTCGCTTTTCTCGCACCCACATGCTATTATTTATAAAATATAGTCAATATTAACGCCTTTAAAAAATGTCCAAGGAATTAATATATATACAGAGTACTTTAGGATACTATTTTAAGGTTTATAAGATATTTGCTTACACGTCCATGAAGACAAACTGAGAACTGCTTTTCTCTTTCAGTAAAACTTGCACCTGAATATATATACAATATAATTTGCCTTATCTTTAAATACTTGTAACATCAGAAAATCTTTCACTGCTAGGGGACAAATAAACAAAGGGAACAAACAAAAAACCACTTTCTTAAGCATCCTTGCCAAGAGGAACTGTTCTGTCATTGTCTCTTGATCATCATTTTCATCCAATTTTGGCTAAAACAAGGACAGGATTGTTCACTAATTATCAATGTCAGGACATAACCATTTGACCTAAAACTTAAGGTTAAACTGAACAAAGCCAAAGTGCCATTTAAAACAGCAATAAATTGTAGTGGCAAGGAAAACAATTTGTTATACACTAAGATGAACATAAAGCATATTTTTTCTTCTGCAATTTGTAGCATTGATATAAGTAGCAATTTATAGTGTTCACTTGTCATCACAGTAGTGCTTAAGAAATGAGGCTATATTTGAATTCAGGGTGCATAAGAATTCTTCAATACTGGCCTTCTTTTAAATGAAAGAAGTGCATTTGTATTGAAAAGCAATTATTAGAATTTAATTTTACCAGCAAGGAGGATTAATCACCTACTTAAAATGATAATTTTGGATAATGAAGTTGCTAAGAAAAATTTTTCTTTTTTTGCACTTCCTGATTTTATTATGATTTTAGTCAGGTGCTATTTTTCTAACTTTGCCAGGATGATTAATCATTATTCATAACTTTAGTGTTGTCATTATTATTTATTTATTGACTGTTGAGAGAAAACCCAATTCTAAAAACTCTGGAGTTCAAACTCATATAGGTATATTTACCATTTTATTCCACATAATCCAGTTAAAATGAATAACATAAAGTGAAAAGTGAAATTTTAATATTAACTACATTTAGAATGCATCATTCATAGTTGAAAATAGGTTTATCATTGAAAATGCATATTTTTCATTACTAGAGGTTAATCCAATCTATTACACCTCTATTGTGACCTAATTAAAATATGAAAGAGATATTTACTACAAGTAGCTATAGGGGACATGAAAACTAATTGTCAATAATACCCACTGGTCTTAACATCTTATTTTGATCACATCTATTTTTGTGGAAAAAATGTATTTAATAATTAGATTTATAAATAAAAATATAACCTTATTTTTGAATTTAACTTTTGTTGATAAATTTAAAATATGTACCATGTGGATGCATATTATAAGATTGTTATATAAAATCGAGTCTTTGTAGAAGTTCATTTTTTTTTTCAATTAATGCATACTTTATGCCTGTTAGATGATGATTCACTACTTCTTTGAATTTTGATAATGGTCTTTAAAATTATCTTGGTAGCTGATATAACAAAGGTAAATAATATTTTAAATTTAAGAGAAAGGCATCTTTAAAACAGTCTCACACAGCTTTATATGATTGCTATGGTATCAGGTTAATATATAGACTTAGTAATAAATATGAACAAGGAACAGTATGACTTTGACAATAAAAAACATTAGTTATAATTATATTTTACTGTTTTTATGAATTTTACCAGACACATAAAAGCCACAAGGTTTCTGAATATTTAAAACAAAATTCAGACTTCTTTACAGACTTTAAGCTACCTGATACATTTGTGTGAAATTTAAATGTTTGTGGTATATTGTAGAAATGGAAGCACTTGATTGTTAATAGATATAAGAAAATCCTCTCAATATTATCATTAGCTCTAGAGTGACAGTGTTATCAAAATGTATAGTCTAAGGGCCAAAATGATTTTACAGAGTTTGTCTATTTGCAAACAAATTTATCTCATTTTTGGTGAGAGAAGATAAAGAGAAATTTAAAACTGTATCACAAGTTGAAGCAAAAACTTGAAAAGGTGGAACAACCGTTGTTTAAAATCTGAGAAGCATCCTATGGTTGAACGTTCATTCTCATGCTTGAATTCTCATGCATGCAGCTATATATCAGATAGAGTCTCTGCCTTCCTGCTTCCCAAAGATTCACCATCTTGCAAAGAAGCCCTCCTGTAGACATACCTGCACTGTGGCTTTATAAGTGCTATTATGTCAGTTGGCAAAAATTTTGTTTAGGTTTTTCCACAAGATGTTACAGAATACAAGTATTTAAAAGGTATGGTGGTGGCACAAAGCATGGAATAATCACTTCTCTTTGAGGGGTGTGGTAAGAAAGAATAATCAATTCTTCTGAGGCTTTGGGGATCATATATATTAGAGAAGACTTTGATGAGAAGTTATTGAGATGATTCTTGAAGAATGAGTGAGAATGTCTTAAATGATAGGTAAGGGCATTCTAGGCCTAAAGAGCAAAGTATACAGAAGCATAAAAGTGAGAAAAAGCACTATATGACATTCAGATAAAGTGAGATAATAGAGAGAGATGGAAATGGGGAAGATTATGAGATGCTCACTACAGAAAGCTTGTGCACCATCAAGTGAGCTTTATACTATAGTAATGCAGAGATAAGGATTAATATAACTTCCAGCCATATTCCTAAAAAATGTTAAAATTTTAAGTTGGCAAACATTGTGTATAGACTTCTGAGTTTTTTAGTGGATACCAAGTAACAAACCCTTATACGTATTTTAATGCATATTAAAATTCAATATTTCTCTTCAATGATTTATCTGAAAACTTAAAAGAGCAACTTAACAAACATTGCTTTGGCTAGCATGGAAAGAGGGACATTAGAATTCTAGAGTGTTAAGATTTTCTAAACAAATATTTAAACAATGATATCTGACCACCCTAGCTAAGATGGATAATCCAGTTTAACAATTCTCACAGAGTCTTCCATCCCTGGTGATTATTGTACTTTATCATCAATCATATCAACATCTTGCAGTCACAAAATGAGTTAAATAAAGAATGGGAGACAAGATTGAAATATTCTGTCAACTTCAAAAGCTTACATAGTCAAGAATGAGGATGGAGAATGAGGAAACTGGTGATTTCTCTTCAGACTCTAATACAATTCTTTTTCTTTCCAGCTTTATTGAGGTATAATTGACAAGTACAAATTATATCTATTTAAGATGCATAACTTTATGTTTGAGATACACTGTGAAATAATCATCAAATCAAAATGCATAGTCATCACCATATATAGTTACTTTGTGTGTATGAACACTCAAAATCTACCCTCTTAGCAAATTTATAGTATACAATAGAGTATTGTTAATTACAGTCACATTGCTGTACATTAGATCCCCAGAACTTATTTCATCTGGCACAACTGAAACCCTAGTTTTTAGAAGATTCAAGTCTAGAGTACTGTCCGTCTATGTTCTAATATTCTATGTTACTATGACGTTTCCATATGCTCTTTTATTTATTCTTTTAAAAATTATTTATTGATTTACTTTTGGCTGTGCTGGGTCTTCGTTGCTGCACATGGGCTTTCTTTAGTTGTGGCAAGCAGGGGCTGCTCTCTAGTTGTCCTGCATGGGCTTCTCATTTCAGGGGCTTCTCTTGTTGCTGAGCATGGTATCTAGGACATGCAGGCTCAGTTAATGTGGTGCACTGGCTTAGCTCCTCTGCAGCATGTGGGATCTTCCTGGATCAGGAATCAAACCTGTGTCTCTGGCATTGGCAGGTGGATTCTTTACCACTGAGCCACCAGGGAAGCCCCTCTATGTGCTCTTTTAAATTAATTCCCCAAATTAATAGCCTACATATTGAAGCAATGTTACACATTACATTGATTTAGAAAAAGAGTCTTACTGGAAGCCCATTATTTTCATCTATGATGGAAATCAAGGGTGATTTCAGGCAGTGAATTTCTGGGCCTACTCTACTTTTGTGTCAGTAAGAGGTACAATACAGTCATCCTTTCCAGATAAACAGTCATTAACAGATATTTGTTAGCTCCCTGTCATATGCTCAACTCTGTATACTAAGTAAGTAAGAGATGTGTATAAGAGACAGGGTCAGAGAGCTCAAGGCAGGAAGCACACCCCCAGAACGGCTTCTCAGCCATTGCTTTTTCACAGGAGTTGTCTTCCCAGCAGTTTGTAGTCTACAGCAGTCCATTCACAAGCTAATTGCCTCTGTCCCCAGGTAATAATAGTCTAGGTGGAAGGGACANTAAGTAAGTAAGTAAAGTCACTCAGTCGTGTCCGACTCTTTGTGACCCCATGGACTGCAGCCCACCAGGCTCCTCAGTCCATGAGATTCTCCAAGCAAGAATACTGGAGTGGGTTGCCATTTCCTTCTCCAGGGGATCTTCCCGACCCAGGGATCGAACCCGGGTCTCCCGCATTGGAGGCAGACGCTTTAACCTCTGAGCCACCAGGGAAGTCCTAGGATGAGTAAAAAGCTTCAAGCAAGAAGAAATCAACACATGCCTTAATACACAGGAGGAAGTTATGCACTAGCTGTGAAGACGGTATGTATATTCATCAAAAAGCTGGACAACAACACACTATGTGCGTGTAAACTAAAGTAATACAGATGATACTGTGGAAATTTGTAAAATTTATATAGCTTAATTTCATCTATGAACCATCACTTTTCCTCTGTTGTTCATCTTTTCATGAAGATAGTGATAATAACCTACTACCTTCCTTAAGGGGACAATTAGAAAGATAAATGAACTAACCTTTATAAAAGGGTTTGAACTCAGAGAGAAGATATTAGGAAAATACAATGAAAAGGAACTTATAAATCAGGGCTGATTTGGTTATAACAGAAAGAATAATAAATCATTCCTCTGTTTACTTTCATCATCTTCTGTATTTAACAATTAAGCCTTTTAAAATACCTGGTATTTAAACTGGCAAAAATAACAGTAAATTGCCCAAATCATACTAATGTTTTTTAAACACAGTGCCTGTTTTTAGCCATGCCTTCATTTTAAAAAGTTTAGCCATGCCTTGATTGTAAAAAGTTCCTTTAATAATAGTCTGAAATAATACAGGAAAACACTGAATGTATCTATTTGTCAGTAATTGCAAGGCATTATTTTGTAGGGGGAAAGGAGAGGAAGAAATTTCCTTGGTTTTAATTTTTTTGAAATTTCTAAAATACCTTTTCCATCAGGATTCACTATAAGGTATTTACCTATTTTAAATTAATTATACAGTGTTTTGTTTTCCCCAAAGTGATCTTCAAGGATCCAAGCCTAATATCACCAACAGTTCTTTTGGTTACTGAGGGAGAATGATTCTTTTGAACAAGTATGATGTGGTGTTCTGAATTTGATTTTTTTTTTTTGGCAGTTTATGTTGTGTTCCACAGATATATCAACTTCAAGACTCTAAATGGTGTCTTTGAGCTATATATTTTTAAACCACAGCTTCAATTCACATATGTGGGACTGAACATTTCTTTCTTTAATCCTTGTTTCCCTCCCTCCCTTCCTTTCTGTTTTCCTTGTCCTTTTGCAACTCAGCTGAAGAATGTTGATTTATTCAGACATTATGTCCCTTTGTTCACGGGATATAATCATTCACCAACCTATGTAAAGCACCTTTTCAGTCTGCTTGTACATTGCATTGGTTCATTCATTTACTTATTAACTTCATTCATTCACTCATTCATTCATACATTCTTTTTTAACTTCACTTTCTACTTCTTTTCTTTATATATATAGATAAGCATTACAATATATTTAATGTATTTTTTGTTTAAATGTATACTTTGAAAACATATGTTTCAATCTGCTCTCCTTGGTTGCAGGTAGCTGTCTCCTCCCTAAACATATGCTTATTTTGTATATGTTTATAATTTATATAAATGGCATTAATTTTTAATAATTGTTAAAACTGACAACACTTTTCATGTGTCAAAAGCTGTTCTAAGCACCTTTATATGTACAAAGTCATTTAATTATCACAGCACTATTATGGTATAAGTACTGTTATTATCCCCATAAATAGAAGAAGAAACTAAGACACAGAAAATTTAAGTAACTTGACCAAGATCATACACACAATGAGAAAGAAGAGCTGGGAAAAAAAACCATATGTCTGGATGTTCAGATCCATACTCAACAGTCAAATTGCATCTTGTCATGTAGCATTATAATATGTTTAAACTGTTTTTTTAGAGTTCATCTCTGTTGCTATGTGCATGGCCAAGTCGCTTCAGTCATGTCTGACTCTTTGCAACCCTATGGACAGTAGCCCTCCAGGCTCCTCTGTCCATGGGATTCCCCAGGCAAGAATACTGGAGTGGGTTGCCATGCCCTCCTCCAGGGGATCTTCTCGACCCAGAAGTTGAACCCACGTCTTTCATGTCTCCTGCATTGGCAGGCAGGTTCTTTACCACTCATGCCACCTGGGAAGTCCTTTTATAGGTTTAGGCAACTTTTTGTCTTAATTCTCATCAAGGGTTCCAAGTTGATCTTCAGTACACTAGCGTGTATGGACCAGGACAGAGGTGGAGGTCAGGATGGATGTAGCCAAAGGGGCCCTGAGAAATATTCTCTAGGAATGTGTCAGTGATATTTCTTAATTTATACTTGGGAATAACAAACTCATTTTGAAACTATTCCAAAATAGGAAATTTCTGGTGATTTAAGCACAACTGAAAAAACCTGTATTAGTTTGGTAGGGCTGCCATGACAAAGTACCACAGACTAGGTAGATTAATAATAGAAATTTATTTTCTCACAACTATAGAGGCTAGAAATCCAAGTTCTAAGTGCCAGCAGGTGTTGGTATCTTCTGAGGGCCTGAAGAGAATTTGTTCCAATCTGCTCTCCTTAGTTGCAGGTAGCTGTCACCTCCCTATGTCTTCACAGGTCTTCACTCTGTATGTCTGTGTCCAAATTTCATCTTCTTATAAGGACTCCGGTCATATTGGATTATGGCCCAGCCTAATGACCTCATTTTAACTTAATTACCTCTTTAAAGTTTCTCTCTTCAAATATGAGCACATTGTTAAGGTACTACCAGTTAGGACTGCCAACATATTTGAAGGGGATACAGTCCAGCTCACAATAACATATAAGGGACATAGCTAGACCATGGCTTTACTATGTATTAAAGGTAATGTTGCTCTTATGAAAATATTATAAGATGATTCTTTCAGCAAACATATACTAGAAATCTGTTATGTGCCAAGAACTAGGCTAAGAAACCAGAGAATGAGAATTTGATGAATAAGTAATTTCCAGATGGTGAGGCTGCCATTGTTACCATTATTGCCAAGAAAAATTTCAGAATCACATTGAGATAGCATTTTCAAAGCAGAATGGATTCAAAGCAAGGAGTGTTTTTTCTCCATGATGCTATATTTCTTTGAAATCATGTTTTCTTTCCCCTTCTGGATCTTTTTAAACTTAAATTCCTCACACAATTTGTTCACCACAATAATCCTGATCCTCAGTCAAATGTCACTCCTTTTTAAACCACTTACTCCTGCACTCTTTCTTTTACCAGTTGACCTGGTAGTGGTTGATTAATTCATAAGCACACAGATTATACTTAAGCTCTGTGCCAACCGAAGCACATTGTGTCCAGACTTGCAAAAAGATAAAAACATGCACCTTAGATCCAAAAGAGCAAAGAGCAAGAGTGAAAGGTTGAACTTGTTTAATATTACAAGGCAATGAATTTTCACAGCATTTAGATTCTAATCTGCTTCATGATTCAGTATATCGAGGTTAACCAGAGGCATAATCAAGAAAGAAAAGGGCATTTGTGTGAGCTGGAAGAAAGTTTAGAAATAATCTAAACAAAGCATTTACTAGTGTGTACCAGCTCAGTCGTATCTGACTCTGCAACCCTATAGACTGTATGTAGCCTGCCAGGCTCATCTGTCCATGAAACACTGGAGTGGGTTGCCATTTCCTCTTCCAGGAAATCTTTCAACCAAGGGATTGAACCTATGTCTCCTGCACTGCAGGCAGATTCTTTACCACTGAGCCATCCGGGATTTTACAAATCAAGCATGCTGCTGCTGCTGCTAAGTCACTTCAGTCGTGTCTGACTCTGTGCGACCCCGTAGATGGCAGCCCACCAGGCTCCCCCGTCCCTGGGATTCTCCAGGCAAGAACACTGGAGTGGGTTGCCATTTCCTTCTCCAATGCATGAAAGTGAAAAGTGAAAGTGAAATCGCTCAGTCGTGTCCAACCCTCAGCGACCCCATGGACTGCAGCCTTCCAGGCTCCTCCGTCCATGGGATTTTCCAGGCAAGAGTACTGGAGTGGGGTGCCATTGCCTTCTCCACAAATCAAGCATAGTACCTCATAATTGTGTATCCCATAAATAATAGGCAATCTGCCTTTGGCCTAGCTGATTGAGTGGCAAGGTGGTTCCAAAGTTACACTAACAAATGCCTGAGTTTAGAGAAAACTTCCTCCATTTCCCATGCAATGGAGTCCCCATGTGTTTTACCTAACATAAACTGGAATGGTTGTTGAAAAGTCCACAGAGTCCAGCTTTATTAATTGAAAATATATATATACTCATATATAAAAATACCAATGCCAAGTTAAATGCTTGAGATTAAACCTATAAAACAGGTTATTCTCAGCAGAGTAGTGTATTATTTTTTGGCTTTGATATTTCCTGTCAACTTACAAAGAATCCATTGTGAATGTCCTGCTTCTAACTTCTTTCAGAGAGGATTTGCCCGAGCTCTTTTTGCTGACTCTTAGTGTAACTATATTCCATTTAAAGAAAGGGGAAGGGAATAAAAGTTTTCTAGCTAAGCAATATTTATAATATGACACGGTTTCCAATATAAGCAGTTACATTATCTATTTTTTAACTCCTTAAATGAAGCTGTTAACATGTTGTATGTCTCAGAACTAGCTTGTTTCTAAACCTAACCATTAGCATACTGCCTTTCATGCCACAAACATGTTAATTATATAATAGATATTATTTTTAGGTTTCATTTGATTTCAAATAATTGCATTTAAATATTTGAGCTATATGGAAGGATATTTTCAGACTCTAATAAGAAAAATGATATTGGACCAGAGCAAGGGAATGCTTCAATTAAAGGAGCATTTGCATTCAAATTAATTTTCTAGTCAGACTTGTTACACATTTTATTGCAATCCTTATCGGCCATTCCTTATGGGTATGAGATAAGATAACAATGATTTGCACTAGAAATATTAAACACAGTATCAAAAATTATTTTAAATAACTGCATTTAGTAAAATATTAAACTGCATTTAAAAATATGTGAGTAGTGAAGAAGCTTGTAAACATTCTCTTTCTAGCCTTGAACACTTATTTTAATATGTAGCATACTCACTCTCTAGAGTTGGTAATACCAACTAGGATGGATTAACTCATGATTATTTAAATTGATTTTGCTGTTTATCAACTCTTACTCAGCAAATGGCAAGCTTGCTGACACAGCGGTGTACCGTAGATCCTTCCTACCACATTCTATCAGTCCTTTAATTCAGTGCAGGTCTATCACTGCTGTTTCAATATGAAGATCTTTAATGTACCACTGTAAAACTTCTAGAAATTACATTAGGGACTTTCTGTTGTTTGGAGGCTTTGAAAGGAGCAACCAGATAAGAATAAAATGCAAATAGTTTCACTTAGTCTTTGAAGAAATTTTTATGTGATTTTTACTGGTGCATACAATGTATTTAGAAAAGACAGAGAAAGCAGAGATCAAATTGCCAATATCCTTCAATCATAGAAAAATCAAGAAAATTCAAAAACAACCATCTACTTCTGCTTTTACTTGACTATGCTAAAGCCTTTGACTGTGTGGATCACAACAAACTACAGGGAACTCTTACAGAGATGGGAATATCAGCCCATCTAACCTGTCTCCTGAGAAGCCTGCATCCAGTTCAAGAAGGAACAGTTAGTACTGGACATGGGACAACAGACTGGTTCCAAATTGGGAAAGGGGTATGTCAAGGATGTATATTGTCACCCTGCTTATTTAACTTATATGCTTAGTACATCATGCAAAATACCGGGCTGGATAAAGCACAAGCTGAAATCAAGATTGCCGGGAGAAATAACAACCTCAGATATGCACATGATACCACTCTAATGACAGAAAGTGAAGAGGAACTAAAGAGCCTCTTGATGAGGGTGAAAGAGGAAAGTGAAAAAGCTGGCTTAAAACTCAGCATTCAAAAAACTAAGATCATGATATCCGGTCCCATCACTTCATGGCAATTAGATGAGAAAGTGGAAACAGTGACAGATTTATTTTTTGGGCCTCCAAAATCACTGCAGATGGTGACTGCAGCTGTGAAATTAAAAGACACTCGTTCTTTGGAAGAAAAGATACAACAAACCCAGACAGTGTATTAAAAAGCAGAGACATTACTTTGCCACCAATGGTGCATATAGTCAAAGCAATGGCTTTTCCAGTAGTCATGTATGGATGTGAGAGTTGGACCATAAAGACGACTGAGCACCAAAGAATTGATGCTATCTAATTGTGATGCTAGAGAAGACTCTTGAGAATCTCTTGAATAGCAAGGAGATCAAACCAGTCAATGGTAAAGGATATCAACCCTGAATATTCATTGGAAGGACTTATGCTGAAGCTGAATCTCCAGTACTTTGATGACGTGATACAGAAAGCTGACTCATTGGAAAACACCCTGATGCTGGGAAAGACTGAGGGCAGGAAGAGAAAGAGGTGACAGAAGATGAGATGGTTGGATGACATCACCATCTCAGTGGACATGAGTCTGAGTAAACTCTGGGAGATAGTGAAAGACAGAGGGACCTGGCATGCTGCAGTCTAATGGGTTGCAGAGTTGGACATGACTTAGTGACTGAACAACGATGTATTAGGAGTTGAAATACTGAAGCACACTCATATAACTTTAATACTTCTGAAGAATTTTTTACAAAGATTAACTTCTGCCTATAGTGTCTTATTCTAAGTTTCTTAATTCAAAGCAATCAATTCCTTGTCATCTCTTAAAAGCCTGCTCTCATTTATAAGTGCTGCTCTTTTTTCTAATCTATGTATTATCTTCACCACTATTCTTCCATAGCCATCTTTTCAGCCTTATAGTTCGATCAAGTGGAACAGAGACCTTTTGTTTATATTAAAATTTGGATTATCACTATTTCTTTCCTCTGTATGTTATAATAGAGAATTGAAAAGTGGCAGTTAATAACATGATCGAGTGGGTAAAGTTTAACAAAATTTTTAAACAGGTTTCCTTTTATCAAGAGTATGAATGTTCTGTCTTTTCTACAGCTAACTCTCCTAATGTGTTCTTTTCCATTTCTGTCAAGGCTACTCCAGAAACTTTACTGAATTATCATGCTTCTTTAATCTTGATTTCTTCTTATCCACTGATTTCCTGTTTGGCATATAGAAATAAATGGGATTGTCCATTTATAAAACACCTTCCTTGCGCTGGTAATTCCTCAAGCTACAGCCCTCTTTCCCTCTTTTCTCTCAAGCTTCTTGAAAGACTATTCATCTCTGGAAGATCTCCACTTGCTTTGACTTTCCAATCCACTGCCATAGTTTTTGTTCCAACTACTTCACTGAAATTATTGTCATTGACTCCTTTTTAGTTTTAAACACAGACTCCTAAAAAAAAATAAAAATAAAAAATAAACACAGACTCCTTGGTTGCTAAATCCAGTTGGCCCCTTAAGTACCCCTAACTTGCTCTATCTCCAGCAGTTGATAAGAAAGTCATACCATATATTTCTTTCAGAAATTCCTTCTCATATTTTTTCCAGATTACTACTTTTCGACTCACTATCCTACATTCCATCTTATAATTTTTCTTTGCTGCTTTGTTTTCCTCCAACTTCTAAATATTAATATTCACCAAAAGTTTTACCTTTGCCCACCTTTTCCAAACATCCCTTTGGTGTTTGGAAAAACACCAAAAGTTTTTTTGAAGAAATAATGCAACCAAATGATATTATATGCAATTTAGGTACAGATAACTTCAAAATCCATCTCCTCAAACTTGACCTGTGTTTCAGACATATATGAATATACTAGTAGTATTCACCAAGGGCTTCAAATATAGCAAATCCCAAATCAAACCCATATTTCCTCTATAATCAAAATCCGTTCTTACTTCTGAATTCCACATGTCATATCGTGCCATCTATTTCTTCCCCTCTCAAGCTCCTAGATTAAACATTGACTCTTCACTCCCCTTCAATACCCACATCTAATACTTCACTGATTCAACCAATTATACCTCCTAAATTCTTTTCAAATATTTTAATCCTCCTCATCCCTACTTTTACAATTGAAGAATTCAGAACATGCCACCCCAAGATATGCTGCTTTGCCATATTGATTACTTTAAGTTGAATGTATTTGAGAAAGGGTAAATGCAGAAAGGGATCTTTGACCTCTCCCCCTTTTTACATAAAAATAAGTCATAAAATACTTTATGAGAAACATACTTTAATCACATAAGACTGGGAGTTGATGCCAAAATGGGTCTGTATAGAACACCTACTAAAATAATTCTTATCTTCTGTGTTTCCCCTGTATATTTCCTACTCACTGTCCTCAAATTCACTGCCTTTAGCTCAAACCCTTTTGTCTCATCTCTTTCTTACAAATGTTTATATAAGCTCTTAGTCCTAACTGCTTCTTTGGATTGTCATTTTTCTAATGAAGACCCTTGTGTGCACATGAGAATATTTTTTAAAATTTACATGCTTTTCTCCTATTAATCTGTCTGTGTCCATGTAATTCTTAGGCTCAGTTACAGAACCTAGGAGGTAGAAGAAGTGTTTCTTCCCTTACACTATCTTATAATTTCTCCTACTGAACTATTTATTGAAATAGCTTCATTATTGATTACTTTATTAATATATCATCTTCTTTCTAGACCATTTTCCCAATTATCACTGTAGTTATATTTTTAAATATAATTGATTTGTGGGACTTCCTGCTTAGGATGCACATGAAGTATCAGCTCTGAAGTAATGCTCTGTGAGCTTGAGGTGCCATCCTTAAACATGCCTCCTACACACTTGTGGAATAATACTTTTATTATTATACATTGTTTATAACAAAGTCCTTTCTACTATACCTGAGTTTGTGCTAATGAAATGACTCCTGGCTGTCCCTAGTTAGCTTCAGGATGGGGGTACACTCCCAGAAGAACCAACTATGTAGTTAGAAATTTGGAACTTTCAGCCCTATCCTCAGTCTCCAGAGAGGGTAGAGAGCTAGAGATTGAGTTCAGTCACTAATGATCAATGATTTAATCAACCATGTTTATGTAATAAGGCTTCATTGCATAATCTTGAATAACAAAATTGAGAATCTTCTGGGTTGGTCAACGTACTGGCATGGTGGCATGCGTGGACAGGGCGTGGAACCTCTGCTCACCAGTCCTCCCCCGTACTTTGACCTATCTCTTCCATTTGGCTGTTTCTGAGTTGTATCTTTTATAATAGAACTATATTTAGCATAGCACTTTCTGGAGTTCTAAGTATCATTCTAACAAATTATCTAACCTGAAGGGGGCTCATGAGAACCTTCAGATTTACAGTTTTTTGGTCAGAAATGCAGGTGGACCCTGGGACTTGTGACTGGAATCTGAAGTAAAAGCAGTATACTGAGCCCTCAATTTGTGAGGTCTACACTAACTTAGCACAGTTAGTGTAAGAGTTAAATTATATTCTGGGACACTCAGTTGATGCTGAAGAAATGAAAACTGCTATTGAAACAATATATTTAATATCAGAAAAAAAAAATAAACAGAATTTAATGCCAGAAAATGGGGGATTTTCTAGAATGTCCCTGACTCACAGAAACATGTGGCTTGGGAAGAGAAAGGATGAAAAGGTGAAGGGTGAGGAACTTTTAATTCCTAGGTAGCTACAAAGTCAACCTTGGTATAGGAGAGCAGTTGTGTTCTAATCAATTGCTAAAGGTAAAAGTTATCAATGGAATTTAACAAAAGGCCCCTAGATTTGACTGCTTCTCAGGAGATAAAATAGAAGGTGGGAAAAAGATGTTTCTGGAACTCTGTGATATGGGAGCCACAGTCACTAATAGTACCAAAACCTGTTGGATAAATCCTAATGCAGGTTACAGTTAGATTGAAAGAATATAGAAACACAAATTTGACACAATTAAAGTGAAAGTTTGGATGAAAATTGGAATGTTTAAACAGACTTTATGGAAAGGATTCTTGTCTCCTTTACTTGACTGTTTATGGGAAAGGATTTAGTGTCTGACTGGGGAGCATTTATTCTACTTAGTACCATAAAATCAAAACCTGTTGAGGAAGTACAAAGAGAGGTTACAATTAGGAATGCAAGGATTGATGGGATTAAAGTGAAAGTTTGGACAAAAATTGGTGTGTTTGAACAGGCTTTATGTGAAGTAGTTATGTCTCTTTCACTGTATATAATACGTAATATGGGAATGGATATTGTGGCTGACCAAAGAACAGTTCCTCTACCTAGCATTGTAAAACAGAAGGCATGCAAATCTGCCCTTTAACCAATATTAATTGGACATGCTAAATAAAAATGAAGAAGTTTCCTGAGACACAAAGTATACAAAAAGATGTGGAGTGCTGGGGCAGACAGAGTCTTTGTATAACAGCCATACATGGAGCCTAGACTGGGTTCATGGCAGAAATGCCTTCCAAAAATGACTACTGGAACTTAGGACTAGAGAATTTCCATTTGAGGGGTAATTACTAACTTGTAATCAACATTAATTGAAGCTGTTCTTATGATTGAAGGACAAAAATAATTTTGAAACTGGAAATATCCAAAACGTCATGGGTGATTTTGGAGAAGAGTTTCTAATGGGAGGGCAGTGCTCAGAAAAGTTCTATCATAAAATGGAAATGATTTATACTATTGAGAAAATGCAGGCAGTTACTCAGTTTATTAAGCAGGTAGACTCATTTCCCCCAGTACTGACTTGGGAACCATGCAAGGATCTGCCAGATTTTATTGTCACTTGGAAGGAGCCTTTAAACAGATTTAAACTGAACACCAAAGAGCTGTTTGGTTTATGGATGACAGTTCCAAAGTTAATGAACAACAACCTATTTGAAATGCCACCACTGTGATCAAGGAAGATAAAACCAAAACAGCTCAATGAGCTGAGTTTTAAGCTATTTGTCATAATATTTTGGATTTTACTGTCTCATGGGCAGTGGCCAATGCCCTGGCTATTTGGCCAAAAAGAGGGCAATGGAAAACTATCCTAGGAAGGTGTGCCCCTATGAGGCATGGCCCTATGGAAAGAAAGAATTATGAGAATTTAAGAGATACATTAAAATAGAATATGTCAAGGCCCGCCAGAGAATCCTCTTCCAAGTTTGAAATGTGATTGGAATCAACTAGTAGATATTTTGATCTGTTTACCTAAGGTCCTATTTGATTCCATGAAATGAATGGATATAGGGTAACTGCAGTAATGCAGAGATAGGCTGAATCTAGACATGTTCCTCTTGCCACCTTTGAGGCCTAAAATGCCAATAAGAGTTGTTCTGTTTGCCAGAGAGACAGACTGCAGATGATTGGTGGGAGAAGGGGGTTTAAAGTAGCTTAAATTCAGACAATGGCAATAGACCTTGAGTCTGGGCTGAGCTTTGCTCACCCAGTATTAGACATACATGTTTACTTAAAGTACTATAAAAAGAACTGAAACAGAAGATATTGTAACTATTTGTTAAATTGTTAAATTTTAAAACCTCTGAGTCACATTTCTTCAGACAAGGAGCACATTTTACAGCCCATAGTGTCTAACAAGAGGCAAAGAAATATTCTCCTGAGAGTAACAGTTTGATAAAAATTTGGTGCTGCCAACTGAAACACCAGTTGTCTAAAATTAGAAGAGATAGGGGCCTCAAGGGCTGACGTATGTGCTTTGGGGATATGTGCTCACCCTCAACATGAGAACTGCTAAGGGAATGTCCTCATTAAATTCTCACCTGTTTCTCTGGGTCTGCAGAAGAGGGGAAGAAGGAAGATGCTGGCATGACTATGCAGGTCTTCCCAGGAGGGGAGGATGCTGGTATGATGACTACACTTTTTCTACCCCACATAAGTTCAGCTCTCTTTTTCTTACATGATACAGTGGGCTTTGCAGGTGGTGCCAGTGGTAAAGAACCTTCCTGCCAATTCAGGAGACATAAAAGACGTGGGTTCCATCCCTAGGTCAGGAAGATCCCCTGGAGGAGGGCATGGCAATTTATTCCAATTCTTGCCTAAAGAATCGCATGGGCAGAGTACCTGGTGGAGTACTGTCCATGTGGCTGCAAAGAGTCAGATAGGACTGAAGCAATTTAGCATGCATGCACAGTGATTGGAGGGCCAGAGCTGAAGCTACAAGTGCCAGAAACACTTGTAGTGTTTCTGATTTAAGTAAATATATATATATATATATATCTTCATATTTAAATCAGCATATCAAAATTCTTAAGCAGGTTATTCCTTCACCCCACCTGGCAAAACTGGATTTTATAATGAATGCAGCTATATTGCTTAGTGATAAAAATAGCCCATTAGTTCTGTCCCTATGTATCCCTACCCTATATGCATGGGAATGGACTGAGGGGGAGGTACTCACTAGACTATTGCTGCCTACAATCTAGACCAGCAAGGTGACTGAACTTAATGTCCCTTCAAAATGTGGGAAACATTGGATATAAATAGAGATAAAGAGAAATAGTAGCTAAGGATAAAGGATTGAATAAGTAAGTAAGTAAGTAAAGTCACTCAGTCGTGTCCGACTCTTTGTGACCCCATGGACTGCAGCTCACCAGGCTCCTCAGTCCATGTTAAATAAGAGAGAAATGCAATATTAGATTAATACCTTGAAAGAGGTTCAGATCAAGAGATGATATTGTCTTTTAGCTAAAATGTATCAGATTCTTTGAGAGTCCCTTGGACTACAAGGAGATCCAATCAGTCCATTCTGAAGGAGATCAGCCCTGGGATTTCTTTGGAAGGAATGATGCTAAAGCTGAAACTCCAGTACTTTGGCCACCTCGTGTGAAGAGTTGACTCATTGGAAAAGACTGATGCTGGGAGGGATTGGGGGCAGGAGCAGAAAGGGACGACAGAGGATGAGATGGCTGGATGGCATCACTGACTCGTTGGACATGAGTCTGAATGAACTCTGGAAGTTGGTGATGAACAGGGAGGCCTGGCGTGCTGCGATTCATGGGGTCGCAAAGAGTTGGACACAACTGAGCGACTGAACTGAACTGATCTGATCAGATTCTTGAAAGGGTAAAAGCATATATTAATATTACTGAGTCTATGCCTGCTTTTGGAACCTGACAAGATCAGATGGAAGCCTGCAAATCTGACTGGTCCATCCTGAGAGACATTTTCATAGGATATGATGAACTGAACTAATTATGACTGAATGGACTTTAGTAATATGCCAGTATCTTTTGACTTTGATGGAACTGACTCGTTGGACATGAGTCTGAATGAACTCTGGAAGTTGGTGATGAACAGGGAGGCCTGGCGTGCTGCGATTCATGGGGTCGCAAAGAGTTGGACACAACTGAGCGACTGAACTGAACTGATCTGATCAGATTCTTGAAAGGGTAAAAGCATATATTAATATTACTGAGTCTATGCCTGCTTTTGGAACCTGACAAGATCAGATGGAAGCCTGCAAATCTGACTGGTCCATCCTGAGAGACATTTTCATAGGATATGATGAACTGAACTAATTATGACTGAATGGACTTTAGTAATATGCCAGTATCTTTTGACTTTGATGGTATTTTACTGTATGGGCACTGTGGGCAAAAATCAGAGGGGTTTCCTGTGGTATAATAAAAAATATATACATTTGGTTTTTGTCCCTGGCCCTTGCACAGAACTCCTCAAACACTTGGAATTTCCTGAGTGATTGAATGTTTTTTGTTATTTATAATAAGCCCCTTCTACTTACAGGAGCTTATGCTAATAAAGTGACTCTTGGCAGGCCCTAGATAGTTTCAGCATGGGCTGGCTGCCAGAGAAATGAAGCACATGATTAAAGGGTAGCTTTCAACCCCACTCCTCAATTTCCACAGAAAATGAAGGGCTAGAGATTGAGTTTAATGACTAAGAGCCAATGATTTCATTAAACATACTTACATAGTAAGACTTTGTTAAGTACTCTTGAACAACGAAGTTCAGGGAACTTGTAGGCTGGTGAGCACATCAATGTTCTGGGAGGGTGGCATGCCTGGAGAAGGCAAAGAGATTATGTGCTCCTCATCCCCATCCTTCTGTACTTTGCCCTGTGCATCTCTTCCATTTGTCTGTTCCTCATTGTATCCTTCATAATAAAACTGTGATTTTAAATACAGTTGACCCTTGAACTCACGGGTCAACTTACACATAGATATTTTTCAATTTTAAATACTACAGTACTGCGTGATCTGCAGTTGGTTGACTCTACCATTAGACCCATGAATATGGAAGAACCTGAATACAGAGGAATTTTGATTGTGTGAAGAGTTGGTACTATACAGAGTCAACTGTATAATACTTTTATAATTTCTATGGGTTGTTCTCATAAATTATTAAATATGAGAGCTACATTGTAGGAATATACAAATTTATGGCTGATTGGCCATAAGTTGGCCCACAGGATTTATGACTGGCATCTGAAGTTAGGGCAGTTTTCTGAAACCGAGCCTTAACTGCATTAACACTGGTTAATGTAAGAATTCAACTGACTTCTGGGACACAGAAACAGTGTTAGAGGACCTAGAATTTTTCAAATGGCAAGGTATTTGGTGTCAGATAGAAACAAATAGCAAGGGACTCTATGTAGCACAGTGTCTGCAGTAAAAGGATACAGACGGGTCTAGGAATGAAGGAGTAGAAGTAAGATAGGCTCTGCATTTTATCATTCCCAGTGACTCATTAGAAGATTCTGTGCTTTCTGTACCTGCAACTCTGGAATCTTCAGAGAGAGAGGTCCCAAAGTGGATTCACCTTTACTGTGTGCCAATAAATTATAATTTACAATTACCACCAAGACAGTTTAGACTCTTTGTGCTCAGGGAAAAACAAGCCAGAAGAGAAGTTATTATTTGGAGCAGAAGTAACTGATAATGGTAACAGAGGGAAGAAACAGGGCTACACTTACACAATGGGGAAAGGGAAGAATATATTTGGAATCCAATGGATCCATTTGGGTCCCTATTGGTATTATATTTCCTTGCCCTGTTGTAACTAACTGGACACATGTAACAACTCCTACAAGATAAGGATATGATTACTAGGGTTTAGACTCTTCAGGTATGAAGTTTTGAGTGATACCACATTGACCTCCAAGACCTTTAGATGATAGCTAAGGATGAGGGCAATTTAGAATGAATAAATAATAGAGGAGGGAAAAGATGAGAACTTGAGACCAACTACAATAGGAACTCTAGTTTGTCCCACTAGCATCTCTCTTCTAAGTCTCATCAGGAAGAGAGTTTCAAGAGAACTGTGGAGGAGCTGTTTCCTTGATCTTACACAGAGAAGTACATCTGTGCAATGCAAGTGGTGGGCTGTGGTCTCGTTGAAGGTGCCCGCTTCACATTTTCCCTTCAAGAGAACCTGCTGCAGGATACTGACCTCAGCATCATGGCAGCATAAGATGCACCATTTTCTAATCCTCTCCTTTTAAACAACAAATCATACGTCCATTTGCAAACAAAAGTGCCTTTGTGAAAGCTGTTGGATCTAGTGCATACATCAAGGGACCTAGAAAGAGTCTTACCCACCTGTGCATCAGGTAATAGGCATACAGACATTGGTGAGGACTATAGAACCAGCAGAGACAGTGAACCTTCCCAGATACTTCTCTGGGAAAAACAAAACCTGTACAACAAAAGAAACACTCAATAACTAAAATGGCAACCTATGGGATGAGAGAAAATATTTGCAAACCACATTTTGAATAAGGGCTTAGTATTCAAAATATGTAAAGAACTCATACAACTCAATAACAAAGAACATAATTTGATTAAAAAATGGGCAGAGGGATTAAATAAACACGTTCCCAAAGACATTCAAATAGTCAACAGCTACAGGAAAAGCTGCTCAACATCAATAATCACTTCAGTTCAATTCAGGCACTCAGTTGTGTCCAGCTCTTTGTGACCCCATGAATTGCAGCACGCCAGGCCTCCCTGTACATCACCAACTCCTGGAGATCACCCAGACTCACATCCATCAAGTCAGTGATGCCATCCAGCCATCTCATCCTCTGTCGTCACCTTCTCCTCCTGCTCCCAATCCTCCCAGCATCAGAGTCTTTTCCAATGAGTCAGCTCTTCGCATGAGGTGGCCAAAGTACTGGAGCTTCAGCTTTAGCNGAGAAGACTCTTGAGAGTCCCTTGGACTGCAAGGAGATCCATTCAGTCTATCCTAAAGGAGATCAGTCCTAGGTGTTCATTGGAAGGACTGATATTGAAGCTGAAACTCCAATACTTTGGCCACCTGATGCAAAGAGCTGACTCATTGGAAAAGACCCTGATGCTGGGAAAGACTGAGGACAGGAGGAGAAGGGGATGACAGAAGATGAGATGGTTAGATGGCATCACCGACTCAATCGACCTGGGTTTGGCTAGACTCTGGCAGCTGGTGATGGACAGGGAGGCCTTGAGTGCTGTGGTTCATGGGACTGCATAGAGTCGACAAAACTGCGCGACTGAACTGAACTGAAATTTTCCAAAGCATTTTCAATAGTGTGTTAGATTCATTACACTGAATATTCTATTCTCTCTATAGTCAGGATACATTGATCCTACACTTGAAACTGGAGAGAGTGGTAATAGTTGTGGTACTGGCAAGGTACAAATTAGCATTAGAAAGTTCCCAATAAAATCTTTTAAATGCTCCAGAAAGAATGGCCATAGAGTTTCCCCTTCAAAAATGGTACGGGGGATAGCTCTGTAAGTTAATCACACACTTGAAAGGAGGTTGAGGTCCTGAAGTATAGTCCTCTTATTACAATAATTTTCCCCTACATTCTCAATCTGTATCCCTAAACTCAGTCTTTTTAAAATGTCTATGACATTATTGAAAAAATGAGAACAGATCAATCCTCCATGAAAAGAATAGAAGGTACATATGAACTGAAGAAATTCTATTTATTTTCTACTGAGAATAAGGCATGTTTACTATGAAATAAACTTTGTTGAATATTTATATAATTTTAAATGTAAAATACCTATTAAAGTAGGTTATAGATAATAAATAATAAAGTAGACACATAGCTCTGTGAGATTTTATTCTGGTTACTCATCAGACTTTGGATTCCTGTATGATTTAGTTGTGGCTTTTCCTTCATGTTTCAGATGAAAGTAGATTTTATACTGGTGTAGGTTTAGCATATTTTAAAATTTTCTGTTTATTTTCTCTGCTATTTTTGAATTTTTCTCATCTTTTAAAAACAGAACTTGGCTTTCATCTGGTGCATTAGAAGACTTATTTAATGTTATTAAGTCATTAATATAAATAGTATATTTTAGCCACTCTGAATAAGAAATTTTCTGTTCACTGTCCATTTAGTGAATTAATGTATGACCTGACAGGGAACTGAAAATAAGAGATGAAAATCACATTTACCTCAAATCATTTTGGTTAAACTCAATTTATTAAGCCTTAGAAATGTAAATTATGCATATTTATTAAGTACTTAAATCAATATACCAAGATGATGAGGAAAATGCGAATTTATATTATAGTACAGCTTGCAGTTAATGTTTGGATGAATTCATGGAAACTTACTCAAACCTGCCTGTCAAATTTTCTCTTAAATTAACAGAAGTTTAGTATTAGAGGGAAAGAGTACCTTGGGCAAATGTAAGTTGAAATCGACCAGAGTGAAAACTCTTGATTACTTCATAGAGGCCACTGTTGATTGCAAAACATCCTTAAAATCTGAAGCATCAAGGAAGCAGATTTAATTGTAATGCCATGTGTTTGTCTATCTTTTCTCTTCTCACACTGTGGTTCACATTAAAATAAAATTGGAATGATTTTCTTGGGAAATCATTCATTTTGTTAAATGAAACTAATGAGTATTCCAGCCCAAATCAATTTATGGAACAACTGTGAAGCAAAAATGGCATGTGCACGAATGCACCTTGAACATTTTTCCATGATTAAGAAGTATTATCAAAGATCAATCTGTTTGGATAACATAAATTACTTTTTGAAATGAGAATGGTTTTATTTTTATGGAAGTAATATATAATTATTGTTAGAATTAGTTAATAAAGAAGAAAGGCAATCCAAACATAAAATACTTCCCAGGTATAAGCACTGGTAACGTCATATTTCTCTCACTATGTTTGTGTATGTATGTGTGTGTGTTAAGAATGGAGTGCTATATAAGCATTTTGGATATTCAGACTATATATCACTGATTTAGGATTATCTAATAAATTCAGAATAATCAGGTTAAATATGTATGTAACCAAATTACCCTCCCTAAAATTTTTACGAACTTACTTCTTACCAGTACTGAATTTCTACTTTCTGCCATCTTTGCTAATATATTAATTGTTTTTGTTAGTCTAATAGGTTTTTAAGGTATCTAATTGTTTTGACATACTTAACTTGTAGTGAGGTGAATTTTTTTCAGATTTTTATTGTTTATGTTTTCATGTTCAATATTTACTAGTTTTGAGTCCATTTCTTTCCTCATTGTTTTTTAGGCTTTCACATACATTTGAAACATTTACCCTTTTTCAAACTCTTACAAAAAATTAAAGAGAACGTAATACTCCTAAACTCATTTTACAAGGCTACTGTCATCCTGACACCAAAGCCAGTAAGATGAGCAGCTCAGGCTAAGCATTTGGTCGGTTCTTATTCATAGATGTACTTGAACTGTTAATGCTGAAAGAAGAAAGTGTTATTCGCTCAGTAGTGTCTGACTCTTTGTGACCCCATGGGCTGTAGCCCACCAGGCTCTTCTGTCCATGGAATTTTTCAGGCAACAATACTGGAGTGGGTTACCATTTCCTTCTCCAAGGGATATTCCCAACCCAGGGATCAAACCAGGCCTCCTACACTGCAGGCAGACTTTTTCCCATCTGAGCTATCAAGGAAGTTCAGTTAACACTAAAAAGGTACTCAATTAACACTTGTCCATTGATTTCTTCAAGATTATTATGCATTCTAATTTCAGTAAGAAAATGAAAAATGTTTAAAATACGTGTATAGATAACAGTGACTCATCAACGGTGACCCATCAAAATAATTTGCTTCTGCCTTTAACATTGAAACTGAGAATTTATAGTGTTTTAGCATCTATATGTTCCAGAAAAATGAAGCCAAACAGAAATAGTTACACATTTAATACCACCTGTGTTGCAGCAAGTACTTACCATCCCCAAATTTGTGCTATTTATATAATGGGAAGAACATTCAAGCATACATCCCTCCCTCCAAGTTTGTTTTTAAAAGCTAACCATGAATAGTAGAATAAAAACTATAAGAAATTTTAAAAATAGAAGGAAAGAAATCATCTAATCTCAGGTCCTAACACTTTAGCCATTAGGTTTGTGTGTTCTCTCCATACATATCTTTCAAAAACAAAGTGAAATTGTTAGTTGCTCAGTTGTGTCCAACTCTTTGCAACCCTATGGACTGCAGCCCACCAGGCTCCTCTGTCTATGGGATTTTCCAGGCAAGAATACTGGAGTGGGCTGCCATTTCCTTCTCCCAGGGATATTCTTGATCCAGGGATTGAACCCAGGTCTCTTGCACTGCAGGCAGATTCTTTACCGACTGAGCAATAAGGGAAGCTGAACATCATACTAAAAGTACCATTCTTATTAAACATTAATTATATGGCTTTTCCAGTAGTCACATGTAGATGTAGGAGTGGACTATAAAGAAAGCTGAGCACAGAAGAATTGATGCTTTTGAACTGTGGTCTTGGAGAAGACTCTTGAGAGTCCCTTGGACTGCAACCAGTCAATCCTAAAGGAAATCAGTCTTGACTATTCATTGGAAGGACTGATGTTGTAGCTGAAGCGCCAATACTTTGGCCACCTGATGGGAAGAGCTGACTCATTGTAAAAGACCCTAATGCTGGGAAAGATTGAGGGCAGGAGGAGAAGGGGACGACAGATGATGAGATAGTTGGATGGCATCACCAACTCGACGGACATGAGTTTGAGTAAGCTCTGGGAGTTGGTGATGGACAGGGAAGGCTGGTGTACTGCAGTCCATGGGGTCACAAAGAATTGGACACAACTGAGCAACTGAACTGAACTGAACTGGTATTTTTAGCATCTTATTAATTGTTATCATAGCCATTTTGATTGCTGCATTATGGTCATTCAAGTGAAGATACTATAAATTGCTCAATTGCCTCTTTATAGTTGCATCATTTTACTCATTGTAAAAGACCCTAATGCTGGGAAAGATTGAGGGCAGGAGGAGAAGGGGACGACAGATGATGAGATAGTTGGATGGCATCACCAACTCGACGGACATGAGTTTGAGTAAGCTCTGGGAGTTGGTGATGGACAGGGAAGGCTGGTGTACTGCAGTCCATGGGGTCACAAAGAATTGGACACAACTGAGCAACTGAACTGAACTGAACTGGTATTTTTAGCATCTTATTAATTGTTATCATAGCCATTTTGATTGCTGCATTATGGTCATTCAAGTGAAGATACTATAAATTGCTCAATTGCCTCTTTATAGTTGCATCATTTGAAGGCTAATTTCACATATTCGAAATTAATTAAAAAAAATCCAACAGTCATTAGCTTTGTGTATTTATCTATATCTAACTTTTGAATTATTTCTTTCAACATAAATTCCATCCTTTTATTCTAAAATAGGAGTGCTGTCTTTAATGGTGATTGGATCAGTTTAAAATATTATGGGGTTAATATTTTCATAATTTATCTCTACAAGTACCTATGTGGTATTGTCTCATATCATTTAATATATTAGTAGTAATAATATTGTAAAGTAATTAATCTCCAATTAAAATAAATACATTTATATAAAAAATAGATGTCTAAGTTTCCTTCTAACTTCACATATCAAAAGTTTACAAAATTCCACTGGTTTTAAGGATAAACCTTTTCTAGACTATTAGTTCAGTTCAGTTCAGTCGTTCAGTCATGTCCGATGTTTTGCAACCCCATGGGCTGCAGCACACCAGGCCTCCCTGTCCATCACCAACTCTGAGTTTACTCATGCTCATTGAGTCTGTGATGCCATACAACCATCTCATCCTCTGTCCTCCCCTTCTCCTCTCACTTTCAATCTTTCCCAGCATCAGGGTCCTTTCAAATGAGTCAGCTCTTTGCATCAGGTAGCCAAAGTATTGGAGTTTACTCTTGAACATTAGTCTTTCCAGTGAACACTCAGGACTGATCTCCTTTAGGATAGACTGATTGGATCTCCTTGCAGTCTAAGGGACTCTCAAGAGTCTTCTCCGAGACCACAGTTCAAAAGCATCAATTCATTGACACTCAGCTCCAACTTTCACATCCATACATGACTACTGGAAAAACCATAGCCTTGACTAGAGGGACCTTTCTTGGCAAAGTAATGTCTTTGCTTTTTAATATGCTGTCTAGGTTAGTCGTAACTTTCCGTCCAAGGAGTAAGCATCTTTTAATTTCATGGCTGTAATCACCATCTGCAGTGATTTTGGAGCCCAGAAAAATAACGTCACCCACTGTTTCCACTGTTTCCCCTCTATTTCCCATGAATTGATGGGACCGGATGACATGATCTTAGCTTTCTGAATGTTGAGCTTTAAGCCAACTTTTTCACTCTCCTCTTTCACTTTCATCAAGAGGCTCTTTAGTTCTTCTTCACTTTCTGCCATAAGGGTGGTGTCATCTGCATATCTGAGGTTATTGATATTTCTCCTGGCAATCTTGATTCCAGCTTGTGTTTCTTCCAGTCCAGCATTTCTCATGATGTACTCTGCATATCAGTTAAATAAGCAGGGTGACAATATACAGCCTTGACGTACTCCTTTTCCTATTTGGAACCAGTCTGTTGTTCCATGTCCAGTTCTAACTGTTGCTTCCTAACTTGCATACAGATTTCTCAAGAGGCAGGTCAGGTGGTTCGGTATTCCTATCTCCTTCAGAATTTTCCACAGTTTATTGTGATCCACATAGTCAAAGACTTTGGCATAGTCAATAAATCAGAAATGGATGTTTTCCTGGAACTCTCTTGCTTTTTTGATGATCCAAGGGTGTTGGCAATTTGATCTCTGGTTCCTCTGCTTTTTCTAAAACCAGCTTGAACATCTGGAAGTTCACAGTTCATGTATTGTTGAAGCCTAGCTTGGAGAAATTTGAGCATTACTTTACTAGCATATGAGATAAGTGCAACTGTGTGGTGGTTTGAGCATTCTTTGGCATTACCTTTCTTTGAGATTGGAATGAAAGCTAACCTTTTCCAGTCCTGTGGCCACTGCTGAGTTTTCCAAATTTGCTGGCATATTGAGTGCAGCACTTTCACAGCATCATCTTTTAGGATTTGAAATAGCTCAGCTGGAATTGCATCACCTCCACTAGCTTTGTTCGTAGTGATTCTTCCTAAGGCCCACTTGACTTCACATTCCAGGATGTCTGGCTCTAGGTGAGTGATCACACCATTGTGATCATCTGGGTCATGAAGATCCCTTTTGTACAGTTCCTCTGTGTATTCTTGCTACCTCTTCTTATTATCTTCTGATTCTACACTATATATAATTGTAAATACTACAAGAGGAAACCTTTTAGTTTTGTAAGCTACATCACAAGAATAAATGGATCTCACCTTACAAAAATCTACCCATCTTAGAATATTTTTAAAATGTAAGGCATCTATACTTTGCAAACAACTTGTGGCAACATGTCCAAATAATTTCCATTTGAAGGAATAATTATAGTGTTTCTCTGGAAATACTGATAGGAAAACATAATTTTAAAATTTACTTGTTTTAGAGTAGGATTAGTGGTACTAGCTAAACATGAGAGATGTGACAGATAGTGAAGCTATCTGAACTGTTTCATATAATAATATTGTACCTGCTATTTACAGCTTATATTAGGTGCAATTTTAAATACTGAGAAATTATAAACATTAAAATGAATTTTAGAATTATGTATTATAACATATATCTGGACTAACATTTCTTTCTACCTACTCTTCTGCAAATAGATACAAAAACATTCATATATCATGTAAGCTAACTTAATAATTCAGTTAATTTTAAACTTATGGCATTAATTTTACCCAAAACTTTGACCTCACATATCCATCAGTGTTTATAGTATAAACAGCTGTTGGTTCTCCCAAGCAATTTTTGATGGAAGATGTATAAGAAGTTCCCCCTCAAAAAAAAAGAAAAAGAAAGAAAGAACAACATAAATTTCCTTTTGGGAATTAGTAATGTAACTAATTCTTGATTGAAGGACACATACCAGTTTCAGCTGTAGAGCTTGTTTTCAAGTCTAAGGAGAAGTGCTGCTAAAATATTGTCTAAGATTAGCTTGATAAAACTCAAATTCACAACGCTCTTCTATTATTTAAGTGAGCTTATATTAAGTGTTGATTTTTTTTAAAGAACTGGGCCTGAATAAAGTTGAATCTCCCATCATTGAAATTTGACTACACAGTTTTCATGTGTTGATTCATTCATTCAATAACAACAGCCACAATAAATATATATCTGGAGAGACAGACACAAAGATAGGGAGAGAAATAGAGATTCTGGGTCTACATTGTGAAAAAGTGAGGGCAGCCTCTCCTTACACTGAGTTTACAATCTAGTTAGATGAAACAAGTTAAAAATGATAAAATTTCTCCTTATTATGAGTGCTACAAGGAAGATAAAACAAGGTAATATGACAGCTGTTATGGTGAGGGTTGACACAGGTAACAGAGTGTTTGGGGATGGCCTGGGGTTTTGAAATTTTAGGAGAGACTGAGTGAAGAGAGTAATTCAAGATGAGAACAGCTGGAGGGAAAGTGTTCCATGGGAAATATAGAGTAGAAGGATCCTACCGGCAGAAATGAGCATAGCGTGTGCAAAGAATAGAAAAAAACGTAGTGTCACTGAAGCATAAAAAGGTAAGGAAGAATGGGAAGAGTAGGACATCAGACTGTGCCAGCCTTTGCATGCTGTCATGGGCATTTTTATTGACCTTCCAAGCATATCAAGGGACACTACATATCATAGTATGTAGTTATTATATATTATATATGTGGTTTCCTAACAGATGTGTAGCACTACTTTGTATTTATCACAGTGAAGGTTATTATGATGACACACTTGTATTATTATATGTTAATATATTATTAACAAGATTGCTGAATTAAGATTGCACATATACAATTTTAAAATTCATTGATGTCTTATGATATGCCACTTAGAAGAGTAAGCACTATGTATAACATTTAATTAAATCTTCATGACAGCCTTCCTGTGTAGGAATTTTTTATTACTCCCTCCCCTTTTGGGGGGCTTTCCAGTGGCTCAAGTGGTAAAGAATCTGCCTATAGGAGACATGGATTCAGTCCCTGGGTGGGGAAGATCCCCTGGAAGAGGAACTGGCAATCCACTTCAGTATTCTTGCCTGGGAAATCCCATGGAAGGAGGAGCCTGGAGGGCCATAGTCTTTGGAGACTCAAAAAGTTGGATGTGACTGAGCATTGCACCCCCCTCCACCCCTTTTTTGTTTCCACCAACAGACGAAGAAACTGGAAATTTAAGGACTTGCTCAAGGTCATAGTGATAAGAAGTGGAGCTTGGATTCTTAAGTTTTTGACTTCAACAAACCCACATGATCTGTAGAAGGTTTCACCTCCTGAACTTGTCAAGGTCTAGGTGGCTAGCAAGTCAGGATATTCAGCTGATTCACGGGTAGCGGTGATATTAATAACTCAAATTCAGTGAACAAACCTTGTTCTAACTCACTGAATACTTACACCAATTTTATGAAGTAGGTATTACTGTAACTTTCATTTTATAGATGAGGATCCTGAAGCACAGAGAGGCTAAGCAAGCAATTTGCCTTATGTCACAAAATTGGGAGAAGGGCAGTGCCAGAGTTTGAAGCCAGGAGTCTGACTCCAGAACTTATGCTCTTAACAATTATTCTTTAAATGCCTCTCAAATGTAAAATTTAAGAAAGATAAAATTCAAGGCACCAAGTGAGGACAACAGACCAAGTATTGCTTTCGTCTTTTAGGTCAGAGAGTTTTCAGACCAAAGCAAGTACTGCCTGGAAGCCTGTTACAGGAATGAAGTCTTTCTGAGGGCCACCTCCCTCAAGTCACCAGAGCTAAACAAATGTGCCCTCATTGTTTCTCCACAGATGCATATTTAACATTTTAGGAGGCTCATTTTCTTTTTTCTTTCCTATCTTCCTTCCTTCCTCCCCACCTCCCTCGCCCCCTCTCTTTTTACTTTTGTCTCTTTCTGATATATTGTAGAGTGGCCATAGATCACTAAATGAAAATAGAACTACCCCTCTCTGCTCCCTCCTCTCATCAGAACAACAAAAAAGATGCCCAGAAAATTCCAAGAAAATTTCTTAGGTCAACCAATGTGCTTTTGCATATCTATACCTTAGGGTAAGCCTTTCTATGTACTAGGGTAGAAGGGAAGGACTGATCTTTGAGCGTCAGCTATGTGTGAGGCTATATCTTTATTCACGTGTATACACATCTTGTAAAATTTTACAGTAATTTATAACCTTGTAAAGTGGGGATATTACCTCCAACTTGCATATAAGGAAACTCAGAATCAGAGAATTTCCCTAGAGTCTTACAGTGGTAGGAGGGAAATTGAGGTCTGAGTGACAGGCGCTGCATCACAATGCCTGAACACATATGATGGCTACCATGCTGCCTCAGCTGTCTTGGTCACATCAAGAACCTTTTGATATTTACCTTAGGCATGGTTGGGGGTATATCTTCTTAACTCATGATTAAGAGTTTCATCTGAGAGATATATCTTTAGAATATTCCAGATGATCAGGGATTCTCTTTTTTTCTTTAATAGGTCACTGTTTCTAAGAGTTCCCATCTCTTCCAGAGCAATAATTCAACTTAGGGCTAAGGGCTCTGAGATGCTAGTCTCAAAAAAGGCTGTGAAACATTCACCTCTAGAAATTTTAGATAATAGAATCGTTTGCTATTTTTCTAGTTAGAGTCACATTCTGAAGGCATGGAACTAGATTAACTGAAAAGAAATAATTTTTAACCATGTGATTAACAAAAAACAATTGTATACTGAAAGTAAGTGGCTATGTGTTAGTATAATTGTCATTATTTTTATCCTATACATTTTCCCAATAACAACTTTTCTGTTAATTTAGATGTCAATTGAACATAATCTCAACTACATTATTTAGGAGCTACGAATAGATTGTGCTACAAGAAGAAATTTGTTTACTTTCAAAAGTAGAATGCTGACTAACATGATCTGAGGATTATTATAGTAATAAAATGATTTATTTTTGAGAAGGTCTAAGACTCAAATGATAAAGAATCTGCCTACAGTGCAGCAGACCTGAGTTCGATCCCTGGGTCGGGAAGACCCCCTGGGGAAGGGAACAGCTATCCTCTCCAGTATTCTTCCCTGGAGAATTCCAGGGACAGGTAACCTGGTGGGCTACAGTCAATGGGGTCACAAAGAGTTGGACACAATTGAGCAACTAACACTTTCACTTTCAAAGGTGCAAAGTGAAAAGGCTAGCATTTCAAAATCAATCAATTACAGAAAACAATCTAATTTTGATTGCAGTTCTCTTCCATACTGACATCATAGCATTAGTTTGCAAATAAGAATTTTTCTATTCAATACTGTCATTTTAAAACATCTTTAATTGGAGGACAACTGCTTTATAATATTGTGTTGGTTTCTGCTTTACATCAACATGAATCAGCCATAGGTATACATATGTGCCCTCCCTCTAGCACCTGCTTTCCACCTCCCACCCCATCTCACTGCTCTAGGTTGTCACAGAGCACCGGGTTTGAGCTCCAGTTATTAGTTTTGTTGTTGTTCAGTCACTCAGTCATGTCTGACTCTGCAACCTCATGGACTGCAGCATGTCAGGCTTCTCTGTCCTTCACTATCTCCCTAAGTTTGCTCAAACTCATGTCCATTGAGTTGATGATGCCATCCAACCACCTCATCCTCTGTTGCCCCCTTCTCCTCCTGCCCTTAATCATTACCAGCATCAGGGTCTTTTCCAATGAGTTGGCTCTTCACATCAGGTGGCCAAAGTATTGGAGCTTCAGCTTTAGCATCAGGCCTTACAATGAATATTCAGGGTTGATTTCCTTTAGGATGGACTGGTTTGATCTCCTTGCTGTCCAAGGGACTCTCAAGAATCTTCTCCAGCACAACAGCTCAAAAGCATCAATTCTTCGGCCCTCGGCCTTCTCTATGGCCCAAATCTCACATCCATATACGACTACTGGAAAAACCATAGCTTTGACTATACTGACCTTTGTTGGTAAAGTGATGTCCCTGCTTTTTAATATGCTGTCTAGGTTTGTCATAGCTTTTCTTCCAAGAAGCAAGTGTTATTGAATTTCATGGCTGATTCTAGAAGACCTACAAGACCTTCTAGAACTAACACCAAAAAAGATGTCGTTTTCATCATAGGGTACTGGAATGGAAATGTAGGAAGTCAAGAGATACTGGGAGTAACAGACAAGTTTGGCCTTGGAGTACAAAATGAAGCAGGGCAAAGGCTAACAAGGTTTTGCCAAGAGAATGCACTAGTCATAGCAAACACTCTTTTCCAATAGCACAAGAGATGACTCTACACATGGACATTACCATGTGGTCAATACTGAAATCAGACTGATATATTCCTTGCAGCCAAAGATGGAGAAAGTATATACAGTCAGCAAAAACAAGACCTGGAGCTGGCTGTGACTCAAATCATGAACTCCTTATTGCCAAACTCAGACTTAAATTGAAGAAAGTAAGGAAAATCACTAGGCCATTCAGGTATGACCTAAATCAATTATACAGTGGAAGTGACAAATAGATTCAAGGGATTTAGATCTGACAGACAGAGTGCTTGAAGAACTATGGACAGAGGTTCAAGACAATGCACAGCAGGCAGTGATCAAGACCATCCCCAAGAAAAAGAAAGGCAAAATGGCTGTCTGAGGAGGCCTTACAAATAGCTGAGAAAAGAAGATAAGGGAAAGGCAAAGGAGAAAAGGAAGTATATATCCATCTGAATGCAGAGTTCCACCTATTAGTCCTCTACATTTTGAACAGGGTACTATTTCTTTTTTAAAATATAAATTTATTTATTTTAATTGGAGGTTAATTACTTCACAATATTGTATTGGTTTTGCCATACATCAACATGAATCTGCCACAGGTATACACATATTCCCCATCCTGAACTCGCATTCCTCCTCCCTCCCCATACCATCCCTCTGAGTTGTCTCAGTGCACCAGCCCCAAGCATCCAGTATCATGCATCAAACTATTTCTTAAGATGTGTTTGATAAGTTTACTCATTTAGTGTTTTGCTCTTGAAACTCAGTCTGTTTGAGCATCAGTGGTAATGTTGTCAGGATAATTTTGACAATGCTGTAGGTTATTTATGTTGCATAAATCCTATAATGTTTATAAAATAGTTCCAGATTTATTCCAGATAAGGGCCAATTTATTCTCCATTTCTCCTCACTCCTGCTAATATTACTATTATGTATTTAAAAAATAACCTCTGCCAATGCAATAGAGAAATATTTTATATAAATATTTGCATTTCTTTGATTGTTTATCATCCTTGTACAGAATATTTCAAGTATTCTGATTGTCATTTATTTTAGGAATTGCATTTTCCTCTCTCTTGCCCATTTTTGTCTATTTCAGATTTTTTCTAAATCAGTATAAAATATTTATTTATATTAAACATATTAACTTATTGTCCATCATATGCAATGCAAGTTATTTCTTTATTTAGTTCTTTGACTTTAGTTTTGCTAAAAGTGGATGTTTATTTTAAAACAAATTTGCATGTAGGCAATAGTGTCAGCCTTACACATGTGATATCCTTCTACCTTTATGTTATTTCAGTTATTATAGCTGAATTTTATTAAGTGGTAATAAAATTTGATCATAACTCTGATTTCTGGCTAAGTTTACTTATATTTTCTTGCTTATTTATTTCTCCATCTATATGATGGCATTGCTTTGCTATCTTTTTTTAAGACGGAAGAAGAGAAGGAAGAGATTTTGACTAGAATTTTATTATGTGTGTAATTTTGAGGAGAATTTTTGTTACTATAACCTCCAGTCTTACACTTTTCCCTCAGTTTATTTACATCACTTTTTATCTATTCCAATATTAAAACTATTTTTAAGGTCATGCAAATATATATACTCTACATTTTCAGTTAAAATTATCCTAAGATATTTGATATTTATATGACATGTGTGTCATTATTTACTTCCGACTTTTTACACTTTTTAAAAATTTTATTGTTATGTAACTAGGTCTATAGTGTTATGCTGAGTAAAAGTGTTGATAGTGACCTTTCATATCTTGTTCCAAATTTTAATGAAAATATTTTCAACATTTCACTGTTATATATTATGTGTGATATAGTGTTTTGTTTTGTTTTGTTTTGTTTTTAAACTGTTTTTTGACAGTCCTGGTGTCTGAGTGATTGGGCCCAGCAAAGGGACCAAATTTCCAGAGCCTTGAAGACAAGGGATAACACCCCAAAAGACGAACTCATTTTCCACTTTACCTTGATTGGCTGAGCAGCTGCCAAGAACAAAGACTGCATCTCCTGATACCTGGCAAACAAATGCAGTATTGCCTCACAAATCTATTGCTTCCCTAAGGTGCCCACCAGTTTTTTGGGGGAGAAGCTTCGAGACAAGCCTTTCTATGAGACTAGAGAGATTCCCCGAAAGAATCTGGATGTCATGAAGGAGGCAATGGTTCAGGTAGAGGAAGTGGCTGCTGAGATTACTAGGAAGCTAGAGAAATATCTTCCTAGTGGGGCATAACTTACGGAGGTATTGCCCATTTCATTGCCTAGAGCCCAATAAAAATTAAAAAAAAATACACACAATAAACAGCAACTGTGTTTTGAGGTATAATTTATATATCATGTAAGTTACTTATTTCAATTGAACAAGTGAATGCTATTTAGTAAATTTACTGAGCTCTACAATCAATCACTCCAACGTGATTTTAAAAGTTTCCAGTTCAGTTCAGTCACTCAATCGTGTCTGACTCTTTGGGACACCATAAACTGCAACACACCAGTCTTCCCTGTACATCACCAACTCCTGGAGCTTGCTCAAACTCCTGTCCATCGACTTGGTGATGCCATCCAACCATCTTATCCTCTGTAGTCCCCTTCTCCTCCTGCCTTCAATCTTTCCCAGAATCAGGATCTTTTCCAATGAGTCAGCTCTTTGCACCAGGTGGCGAAAGTATTGGAGCTTCAACTTCACCATCAGTCCTTCCAATGAATATTCAGGCTGATTTTCTTCAGGATTGACTGGTTGGATCTCCTTGCAGTCCAAGGGACTCTCAAGAGTCTTTTCCAACACCACAGTTCAGAAGCATCAATTCTTCAGCTCTCAACTTTCTTTATGGTCCAACTCTCACATTCATTCATGATTATTGGAAAAACCATAGCTTTGAATATACAGACTTTTGTCAGCAAAGTGATGTCTCTGCTTTTTAGTATGTTGTCTAGATTGGTCATAACTTTTCTTCCAAGAAGCAAGCATCTTTTAATTTCATGGCTGCAGTCACCACCTGCACTTATTTTGGAGCCCAAGAAAAGCATGTCTGTCACTGTTTCCATTGTTTCTTCATCTATCTGCATGAAGTGATAGAACCAGATGCCATGATCTTAGTTTTTTGAATGTTAAGTTTTAAGACGCTTTTTCACTCTCCTCTTTCACTTTCATCAAGAGACGCTTTAGTTCTTGTTCACTTTCTGCCCTAAGTGGTATCATCTGCATATCTGAGGTTATTGCTATTTCTCCTGGCAATCCTGATTCCAGCTTGTGCTTCTTCTAGCCCGGAATTTCACATGATATACTCCACATATAAGTTAAATAAGCGGGGTGACAATATACAGCTTTGATGTACTCCTTTTCCAATTTGGGGCCAGTCAGTTGTTCCATGTATGGTTCTGACTGTTGCTTCTTGACCATCACCCCACAAAGATCCTTTATGCCCATTTTCAGTCATTCACTGAATATTATTCAGCCATGAGAAAAAAGGTAAGCCTGCCATTTACAGAAATAAGGGTTATAAGATATTTAATGAAACTAGCCAGACAAAGACAAGTACTGTATTATCTCATTTATATGTGGAATCTTACCAAAAGTCAAACTTGCAGACACAGAAATTAGAATGGTGGTTACTAGGTGGTATGTGGTGGGAAAGATAAGGAAATTGTGTTCAAAGACTACATGTCTTCAGTAACAAAATTAATAAGCTCTGGGGATCTAATGGTGATAATAATTAATAATACTGTATTGTTTTCTTGAAATTTGCTGAGAGTCAACCTTAAACATTATCATCACAAAAGTAAAACAGATAACTAAGTGAGCTGATGGATGTGTGAGTTAACCAGATATTAGTAATCATTTCATCAATTATATTTATGCCTAATTTCCACTTTAAATATATACAATTTTATTTGTCAGTTATACCTCCATAAAGCTGGGGGAGGAAAAAAGATTGCAAATAAAAACACTGCCTTGAGTTTCCAGCCTGCTAGCCTGCTTGTGAATTTTGGACTCAGACTGTATTATCAGCTCTTCCCTGAATTTCCAGCTTGCCAGCCAGCTTTACAAATTTCAGACTTGCTAGTTTTCACAATTGTGTGAATGATGTCATCAAAACCAATGCCTTGCTCCCTCTCAGTTTATTTATCTGTCTCTCTCTGACACTATATATGCATATTTTTATATATGATATTTTTGAGTAATCTTGTCTTACTGTTGCATTTTGGGTGTTTTTTTCTAAATTTTTCATATTTAAAAACTTTAAAAATATACTTATTTTGGAAGCTTTCATTAAACTATCTTCAATGTTCCTGTTATTTTTCTAATTTTTTGGTTAAGTAATTCATTTGCTTCTTTAAAAGTAATTTGGAGAACAGTGTGGAGATTCCTTAAAAAAATGGAAATAGAACTGCCTTATGACTCAGCAATCCCACTGCTGGGCATACACATCGAGGAAACCAGAATTGAAAGAGACACTTGTACCCCAATGTTCATTGCAGCACTGTTTATAATAGCCAGGACATGGAAACAACCTAGATGTCCATCAGCAGATGAATGGATAAGAAAGCTGTGGTACATATACACAATGGAGTATTACTCAGCCATTAAAAAGAATACATTTGAATCAGTTCTAATGAGGTGGATGAAACTGGAGCCGATTATACAGAGTGAGGTAAGCCAGAAAGAAAAGCACCAATATGGTATACTAACACATATATGTGGAATTTACAAAGATAGTAATGATAACCCTGTATGCGAATTAGCAAAAGAGACACAGATGTATAGAACAGTCTTTTGGACTCTGTGGGAGAGGGAGAGGGTGAGATGATTTGGGAGAATGACATTGAAACATGTATAATATCATGTAAGAAATGAATCACCAGTCTAGGTTTGATGCAGGATACAGGATGCTTGGGGCTGGTGCACTGGGATGACCCAGAGACATGGTACGGGGAGGGAGGTGAGGGGGGGTCCAGGATTGGGAACACATGTACACCTGTGGCAGATTCATGTTGATGTATGGCAAAACCAATACAGTATTGTAAAGTAAAATAAAAAATAAAATAAAAACAAAAAAAGTAATTTAACATTGGCTTGATTTAAGACAATATATATGTTTAAAATTTATAGAATCCTATTAAATCCATGTTGAATTGGCTGCTACTTTTTCAAGCTTTCATTAAACTTAAATCTTTTCCCCACAGGCGATGGGGGGAGAAGGAGATTTAGAATTTAATGAAAACAGAGAGAGGGAGTGTGTGTGTGTGTGTGTGTGTGTGTGTGTATAATTATGACTGATTTCTGCTGTTGGCTAACCCAAGTGACTCAGGAGATGCAGGTTTCATCCTTGGGTAGGGAAGATCCCCTGGAGAAAGGAATGGAAACCCATTCCAGTATTCCTGCCTGGAGAATCCCATGAACAGAGGAGCCTGGTGGGCTATATAGTCCATAGTGTTGGAAAGAGTCAGACACAACTGAGAGCCTGAGCACACACACACAACAGAAACTAACACAACATTGTAAAGCAATTTTCTTCCAATTAAAAAATAAATTTAAAAAAATTAGTTTTAGAAATGAGAAAAAAAAAATCTTTACCTCTCTACCACTACTAAGAAATCACTGGTGAGTTTTTACCAAAAGGTTCTTTGATTTGTAATTTATATCATTTATTCTGTCTAACATCAGCATGGGATATATACTGGCTGGGAGTAATGTTGGTGTAAAGGAAATCTGTCAGAAAGTAACCAGATAACTATGTGTATAGATAGTAGAAAGAAGAAGAGATTCAAGAGAGTTTAAGAGATACAATGAATAGCATTGAGTAACTGATTGGAATGGTGAATGAGAAAATATCAGGTACAAGAGGAGAAGTAGGTGGTAGGCCAGAAAAGAACATTTGAATTTATAGGATCTGTGTGATAGCTATCTGGATATTAAGACACAAGATGGATTTGTCAGAAAGGTTTAGTTTAAATATACAGACTTGTGAAGAAAATCATGCGCTCTGAGAATCAATTTAATGACTCAGAAAAATTAAGGAGAAAAAAACAAACAGCTATGGTTAGAATCCTAGGGAACATCTAAATTTAAGATATAGAGAAGGGTACCCCATAGAGGAATGTCTTCATCAGTTTGAGCTACTATATATATATACACATATAGCCTGTGTGGCTCAAACAACAAATATTTATTTCTCATAGTTCTGGAGCTAAGTCTGAAATCAAGGAGCTGGTAGGTTTTGTGCTTGATACAAACCTGATTCTTGGTAGCACACTACCAACTTCTTGTTGTGTCCTCATATTGTAGAAAGAGAGCTAGAAATATCTCTGGGATCTCTTTTATAAGGACACTAGCCACATTCATGAGGATTTCCCCATCATGACCTAATTGTCTTCCAAAGGCCCCAAAGGCATTAAGCTTTCAACATGTGAATTTAGGGGAGACACAAACATTCAGTCCATAACAAAGAGCTTGAGAAGAAGAAAGTTAAGTATGGAGAAAATCAGGAAATAGTGGTATCACAAAACCCAAAGGTAAATAGCATTCCTGGCTTGCCCTTTAAGTTTGAGTATCTTTTAAGTAGCAGCCTGATGGAATGTGAGAGGAAACAGTTTATGAATGCCTTCATTTGGCACCATTGCTCATTAAATATCATCTTTGTAAGATCTCATTCCCATAGAATTGGTTTGTGCTATGAACTCTGTGTTCTCCCTATTCGTTATAGGCTTTACTTGACTCTCATTCACAGAAGCTGATGAAAGTGGAAACTAGTCTGCAGAGGAAAAATGTTTAGCAATGAATTTGGTAATGGAGTCTTTTTAGTCATAGAATTTTTTACAGGTTCTTTCAGCAAAGTTAATAGGACAATAGCACATTACATCTGTAGTAGTTTTATTTCACTGCTGAATGACTTGCACTGTATTTATTCTTTCCATGCCTTAAAATTCCAACTATTATTGAATTCTGTGCTGTCATGGGCTATGACCAAACATTAATAATATTTCATATTCTAAATGTTTTGTTCACTAAAAATGCACATGAAGAAAAACTTGGTTTTGAAATATTTTGGTCCCAATTCTAATGCCAGTGAAGTGGTATGAAAACTAGAGACACAAGAAAGTATAGTCAATATAATTGCTCTCCTCTCATTTACCATATTTTTTCCCCACTAGATTTAACTTACTCATTTTCACTTTAATTGTTTTTATACCTTGCAAACTGTAATAGTCAAAAGGAAATAAAAGACTTACATATTTCCAGAAGTTTTAATTTGGGAGTGTTTGCACACAGTTTGCCTGCTGACAGTTCTAAAAAACAGTGAAATAGTCAACTGATCTAGTTTAACTTTCTCCTAAAATCTATTAATACCAAATGTCAAAAGATTAAAATACACTAGGTTGTGTATGCCCTTGGGTATGTAGGGGAGTAAAAAAATATTTTTCCTCTACATATCTTCTGTCTCTGTCCAGTATCCTATAACTTAGACTAATGAAAGACAGCTTAAAGAGAGAAAAACAAATACAAGTTTTTAACCTGTGCATGATGCATGGATAACTCAAAGAGGTAGTTAGAACTTGGGTTTATGTAACATCCTAACGAAAGAGCAATGAATTTTTAGAATTCTGACAAGACAAAGGAAAAGGACTTTGGCATATCATGAGACAGCAAGTAGATGGGGAAATTAATACTAGAGGAGTTATCTCACGTCCAAGGTCAGGGACGGCGGCCGAGAGGAGCTATCCCACCTCAGAGGTCAGGGGCAGCAGCTGAGAGGAGCTACCCCACACCAGAGGTCAAGGGCTGTGGCTGAGAGGAGCTACCACACACCCGAGGCCAGGGGAGGCGGCCAGGGGACACCCCATGTGCAAGGATTGGCAGCTGCACAGGCACAGGAGGGCAGAGAAGAACTACTCCACCTTCAAGGTCAGGAGGGGTGGCCGTGAGGAGATATCCCTCTTCCAAAGTAAGGAGCAGCGGCTGCACTTTGCTGGAGCAGCCGTGAAGAGATAGCCCACATCCAAGGTAAGAGAAATCCAAGTGAGATGGTAGGTGTTGTGAGAGGGCAACAGAGGGCAGACACACTGAACCATAATCATAAAAAACTAGCCAATCTGATCACATGGACCACAGCCTTGTCTAACTCAATGAAACTAAGCCATGCTGTGTGGGGCCACCCAAGACGGGAGGGTCATGGTGGAGAGGTCTGACAGAATGTGGTTCACTGGAGAAGGGAATGGCAAACCACTTCAGTATCTTGCCTTGAGAACCCCATTAACAGTATGAAAAGGAAAAATGATAAGATACTGAAAGGGGAACTCCCCAGGTCAGTAGGTGCCCAATATGCTACTGGAGATTGGTGGAGAAATAACTCAAGAAAGAATGAAGGGATGGAGCAAAGCAAAAACAATACTCAGTTGTTGATGTGACTGGTGATAGAAGCAAGGTCCAATGCTGTAAAGAGCAATATTACATAGGAACCTGGAATGTCAGGTTCATGAATCATGGCAAATTGAAAGTGGTTAAACGAGATGGCTAGAGTGAACGTCAACATTCTAAGAATCAGCGAACTAAGATGGACTGGAATGGGTGAATTTAACTCAGATGACCATTATATCTACAACTTTGGGCAAGAATCCCTTAGAAGAAATGGAGTAGCCATCATGGTCAACAAAAGAGTCCAAATGCAGTACTTGGATGCAATCTCAAAAACGACAGAATGATCTCTGTTCGTTTCCAAGGCAAACCATTCAATATTACAGTGATCCAAGCCTATGCCCCAAACAGTAATGCTGAAGAAGCTGAAGTTGAATGGTTCTATGAAGACCTACGAGACCTTTTAGAATTAACACCCAAAAAAGATGGCCTTTTCATTATAGGGGACTGGAATGCAAAAGTAGGAAGTCATGAAACACCTGGAATAACAGACAAATTTGGCCTTGGAGTATGGAATGAAGCAGGGCAAAGACTAATAGAGTTTTGCCAAGAGAACACACTGGTCATCACAAACACTCTCTTCCAACAACAAAAGAGAAGACTACACATGGACATCACCAGATGGTCAAAACCAAAATCAGATTGATTATATTCTTTGCAGACAAAGATGGAGACGCTCTATACAGTCTGGGAGCTGACTGTGGCTCAGATCATGAAATCCTTATTGTCAAATTCAGACTTAAATTGAAGAAAGTGGGGAAAACCAGTAGACCATTCAGATATGATCTAAATCAAATCCCTTATGATTATACAGTGGAAGTGAGAAATAGATTTAAGGGACTAGATCTGAGAGACAGAGTGCCTGATGAACTATAGATGGAGGTTCGTGACATTGTACAGGAGACAGGTACCGAGGAAACTAGAACTGAAAGAGACACGTGTACCCCAATGTTCATTGCAGCACTGTTTATAATAGCCAGGACATGGAAGCAACATAGATGTCCATCAGGAAATGAATGGATAAGAAAGCTGTGGTACATATACACAATGGAGTATTACTCAGCTATTAAAAAGAATACATTTGAATCAGTTCTAATGAGGTGGATGATGCTGGAGCCGATTATACAGAGTGAAGTAAGCCAGAAAGAAAAACACCATACAGTATACTTACACATATATATGGAATTTAGAATGATGGTAATGATAAACCTGTACGGAAGACAGCAAAAGTGACACAGATGTATAGAACGGCCTTTTGGACTCTGTGGGAGAGGGAGAGGGTGGGATGATTTGGCAGAGTGGCAGTGTAACATGTGTGATATCATAAGTGAGGCGAATTGCCAGTCCAGGTTTGATGCAGAATGATATCATAAGTGAGGCGAATCGCCAGTCCAGGTTTGATGCAGAATGCAGGATGCTTGGGACTGATGCATGGGGACAATCCAGAGAGAGGGTGTGGGGCAGGAGGGGGTAGGTTTGGGTCAGGATTGGGAGTTCATGTACACTCGTGGCTGATTCATGTCAATGTATAGCAAAACGAATACAGTATTGTAAAGCAAAACAAACTAAGAAATAAAAATTAATTTAAAAAAATAGGTGGCAAGACTACACGGAAGAACTGTACCAAAAAGATCTTCATGACCTGGATAATCACGATGGTGTAATCACTCATCTAGAGCCAAACATCCTGGAATGTGAAGTCAAGTGGGCCTTAGAAAGCATCACTATGAACAAAGCTAGCAGAGGTGATGGAATTCCCGTTGAGCTATTTCAAATCCTGAAAGATGATGCTGTGAAAGTGCTGCACTCAATATGCCAGCTAATTTGGAAAACTCAGCAGTGGCCACAGGACTGGAAAAGGTCAATTTTAATTCCAA